>CAXITT010001352.1:28281-54636 GCA_964033795.1 Lymnaea stagnalis | reverse complement strand
TCTCTCTTTCTGTCTCATTATATCACCCTCTAACTCTATCTATTTCTTTCTAACTCAATTTATCTATCATTAAATCTTTTTTCTATCATTATATATACTTATATATATTTTTGTCTTTCTCTATCTCTTACATTCTATCTTTCTATGACTCACTCTCTCACTCTTCATCTCTATCAAACCTTTGTCTGTCAGTCTCTTTCTATCTCCCTGTATATCACCCTTTCTCCATATCTCTAAATGTCTTTTTTTTATTCTTTCTGTATCACTCTCTATTTTATACATCTCTCTATATCTCTCTTTCTGTCATTTCCCTGTCTCCCTATCTCTCTCTAACTCTCTATATCTCTAGTGTCTCATTTTTATTTTACTTAGTTTACATGTTTTTAATAATTGTAAAGCGCTTAGAGCTTTAAGGTAAGCGCTATAAAAAAATGCCTAAATAAAAAAATAAATAAATATCTCTCTCTCTTTCAATATACCTCTCAATCTGTATTCATCTCTCTCTATCCTAATGTCCACATCTCTCTCTATCTGTATCCATCTCTCTAAATCTCTATGTCTGTAAGTCTTTCTCCTTCTCTCTGTAATTCGTTATCCTTATCTTTCTTATTCTTTTTCTATATATTAAGGTCACACGATCAATCTATTGATGATTTTGTCTCCTATTCAATGTTGTTTTGCAATGGGGATTTGCAATGTTTCTTTGCCTGGTTATAATGAGGATATTTCACTGATTGCAAGTGCCACCTTGTGCGGGAATCATGCATTGGGGGTTTGGAGGCTTGAGGCAATAGACACAAATGTGTCTCGTTTTGTCGCCTCAACTGTTCCTTTTGAAAGCTTGCTCTAGTCCCTGATTGTATTGTGCAGGAATGAGCAGCTCCTATACTGGCTTCTTGCTGGTATGAGCCTGAATTGCCTAGCATGGCCTCGTCGTTGTCTATGGGGGAGAGGGACGAGTTTTTATTTAATACTAGAACAGTGGACCAGCCCATTATTTATCTTGTTCATAATGGAGAGCCTGGATTGTCGTCGTCGTTCCTCCAATGGTGACCAGCCTAGTGTTTCCAGAATGCTTCCAACACCAGAGGTATTCCTTTAGTGGTTCAGGACAAAGCGTGCTGCCCGTCGCTGACCGCCTCCAACCTGTCAATGCTCTTCAGGCTAAATGGGTCCCAGACTGAAGATACATAATATAAATCCAGACGGACAAAGACTTTATATGCTATTTTTTTACACAGGTGTTGCCAATGTTTAGATTTCGCATTAAGTACCCCAGGGTCTTGTTTGCTTGGTTACATACATTGTAAATGTGCTCGTTCCAGCGGACCTCTCATTAATTATCTCTACAAAAAAAAATATTTAAAAATTTTAAAAAATGAATTTCAAATCTTATTTTTAATTAATATTAATAATTAGCATCTCAAATTATTTATTTTCATGAACAATTATGTCAAATGTTGTGGATTAGAAAAAAAGGGTGAATTTTCATCTCTATATAGAATTGGCCAGCAAAGCTCGAACAAGACGGATCAAACAAGACGCAGGCTATTTATATATACGCCTGAGTTTCTTCAATGAGTTCACTAGCGCCTAAAATATAATTTCCGATAAATACGCTAAATGATATATATATCATATATATCTCGAACAAGACGGATCAAACAAGACGCAGGCTATTTATATATACGCCTGAGTTTCTTCAATGAGTTCACTAGCGCCTAAAATATAATTTCCGATAAATACGCTAAATGATATATATATCATATATAGTAATGATATATATATATATATATATATATATAGTAACGCAATTTCTTTTGGTACGTAATATTTCCTTTTTCGGAAATGAAATCGTCTCAATTTAAGTATTGTGGAAAAAAATATTCGATTTAAAAGCGGTTTGGATATGAGAATATTAATATAGTTCATGGGCGTGGAATAAAAAGTGTGCAGTGACGAATCATATGGGGAGGGCTGTAGCAAATATTGGGATTCTTAAATGTGCGTTACTTGAGTTCATGTTTTGTCAAGTAAATTTACAAGATGGGAAGTTCACGATTTGCTGTCAACAATGTTTGGCGGGCTATATCTTGTTGTATATATTTCTCTAACTTCCTAAAGCCGTCTGTCCCCCAGCAAATTTAACGGAATCCAATGAACCACTGTTTAATTTTAGATTATTTAAAATATCGTTATCAAGAGGTTATAATTGCTAATATAATATATTCATATCAGACTGGTGATTTTTAAAATATTCTTGTTTGATTAATCAATCACTTTTTAATCGATTAATCGATTAACTACTATTATTAATTACATTTAGCTTTTAGCTGACTTGCTTGCTTTGCAACTCAGCATTTGTCAGTGGTGAATGACTATCACCCAACACGAGTTAGTTGCAAATATACATTAATTAATTTAACACACATACGCTGTCGATTAAAACTTTAGTACAAACATATTTAGGACTGACATGTTTAGTACTGATATATTTAGTACTGATATGTTTATTACTGATATTTTATGAACTGAAATGTTTCGTTTGACATGTTTTGTACTGATATGTGTAGTATTGACATGTTTAGTACTAACATGTTTAGTACTGACATGTTTAGTACGGTACTGAAATGTTTAGTACTGGGATGTTTCTGTCATGTTTATTATTGTCATGTTTATTACTGACATGTTTATTACTGATATTTATGAACTAACATGTTTCGTTCTGACATGTTTATTACTGACATGTTTATTACTTAAATGTTTATTACTGACATGTTTATTACTGACATGTTTATTACTGACTTGTTTATTAGTGACATGTCTATTACTGACATGTTTATTACTGACATGTTTAGTACTGACATGTTTAGTACTGACATGTTTAGTACTGACATGTTTAGTACTGACATGTTTAGTACTGACATGTTTAGTACTGACATGTTTAGTACTGACATGTTTAGTACTGACATGTTTAGTACTGACATGTTTAGTACTGACATGTTTAGTACTGACATGTTTAGTACTGACATGTTTAGTACTGACATGTTTAGTACTGACATGTTTAGTACTGACATGTTTAGTACTGACATGTTTAGTACTGACATGTTTAGTACTGACATGTTTAGTACTGACATGTTTAGTACTGACATGTTTAGTACTGACATGTTTAGTACTGACATGTTTAGTACTGACATGTTTAGTACTGACATGTTTAGTACTGACATGTTTAGTACTGACATGTTTAGTACTGACATGTTTAGTACTGACATGTTTAGTACTGACATGTTTAGTACTGACATGTTTAGTACTGACATGTTTAGTACTGACATGTTTAGTACTGACATGTTTAGTACTGACATGTTTAGTACTGACATGTTTAGTACTGACATGTTTAGTACTGACATGTTTAGTACTGACATGTTTAGTACTGACATGTTTAGTACTGACATGTTTAGTACTGACATGTTTAGTACTGACATGTTTAGTACTGACATGTTTAGTACTGACATGTTTAGTACTGACTTGTTTAGTACTCTCTTATTTGAGGAGTCCAATTGCAAACCCTGCTAAGTCTTTTTAGATGGATTTTGAGAAAAACACATTTTTATAAAACACAATGATGCGCTAATCCTAGGATTCTGGTTTTTGTTCCAGTTTAAAGATTAGCTGTAAATTATATATTTTTTAACATAAAGTATATTTAAATCGGCATTTTTGCATTTATGATGCATTATAAAGTTATTACTTAGCAGGTTTTGAAAATTGTTTGCATACTTATCAGCTTTTGAAAGGGATTAAAAATATACTTAGCAGCTTTTGAAAGGGATTAAAAATATACTTAGCAGCTTTTGAAAGAGGTTTAAAATGCTTATGACGATTTGAAAATGGTCTAAATCACTTAGGAAGTTTGGCAGCCCACAACAAATTTAAAAGATATAGAGGGGGGTGCTCTTTTACATTTTCTGTAAACTGTACTGCATGATTTTATATTATAGTACTTTATCCAAACAATCAAGTAATACTAGTAATAATCCAAAACACATATCATTGCTATATCACAACATAAAGTAACAGTAACAGAAAATAACACATATAATTACTAAATAAAAACACAAAGTAACAGACAATAACACATGACATTACTACATCACAACAATAGTCTTTAATTCATAATTAAGTCATGGGGAGAAAAAAACAGGGATTGACAATTTTATTGGGTTACATTGGCGTAACAATAACAATGCATTTAAGGTGGGGACACCTTCTTGCATAAAGTAATAAACTTTTAAAAATTAAACATTATCTGCAGAGGGATCCTTTAAATATGGAGTTCTTTTCTTTTTTAAAGTTTTAATTGGGACATGTTAGCGTTATCGCCGATTGTACTAAGACTAGACTAGTGTCGTGTTCAACTATCTTGAACAGTGTCGAAAGTCATATGCCGGGGAGCTAAATTGTGATCGGCTCTTTTTCACAAATTTTGTTTAAAACAACTACTGCAATTGGCTAGTAACTTAGTAGGGTTTGAAAGTGACTGCTAATGCAACTTAGCAGGTTTTGGAAGCCAATTGTATTTTTAAATAGCGAAATAAGTGAACTTAGCGAGTTTGAATTTTAAAAAAATAGTTAAATATTGTGAAATAGTACTTCATAGTGAACAGAGAGTATGATTGTGGAGTTAATAGGGACTCCCAATACCACCAAAAGCTCTGATGCTGCATACAACGACTTTCTGAGTGGTATCCTCACAGTGGCAAAGCAAACAATTCCAAGAACTAACGAGAACCGCAAGTTCCGCCCCTTTTGTAACAAGAGGCTGGCTAAAATAGTCCGTGAACGAAAGCCAAGAGGACTAACTCATTTTTTTCAAAAAATTGACTTAGCAGGGTTTGCAATTGGACTCCTCATTTATTACTGACATGTTTATTACTGACAAGTTTAGCCTAACATGTTTAGTACTGACATGTCGGCGCAAGAGTTTTGCCTCTCAGTGGCGCGACCGACTAGTAGGGTAGAACTGACTACCTGAAGCCAAAAATTTCACGTCTCTACGTCTGTCTCCCAAGGTGAAGGGGGGAAGTTACTTGTAACTTTCACCCGGGAGAAGGTAAGAAAATAAAGCCTACTTATTATTCTTTTTACATGGCTAGTAAAAATCACATGACTCTAAGCAAGGGGAACTCGAATCCCCTCCTCCCCTTCAGATCGGTGACATGGCTCAGGCCGACTGCAAGCTTTTGTGCTACTGTGAGCACTGGGCAAGTTGCCGCTAGTCACCTCCCCAAAACTTTAGTAGTTATGCAGCTTAACCGAGGGAATATAACCGAGCTCACCAAACTACTCCACAGCCGAGAAGTGGACGTAGCTCTATTACAGAAGACCCTACTGAAAAAGCACCCATTGCACATCTCGGGATTTTCAGTTTAACGCCGCACCTGCGTAAGGTGCCGAGGTTTGGTAACTCTCGTGAAAAACAAACTCACAGCGGAACTGGTAGAGAGCAGGAACATTGGTAGGATGGATACTCTCACCCTTAGAGTAGTCATAGGAGGTAAGTCCTTTACCATCAGTAACGTTTATAACACCCCTAGAAACACTTTGTGCCTGCCCTTGGAGGGCACTACAATTCTTAGTGATATGATTATAGCTGGGGACTTAAACGCCCATATGGGGGATATGGGCTATCCCGACACTAACGCCTCTGGGCGCTACTTAGAGGAGGTTGAGCTCACGACCAACCTCATCAGACTGCAAAATGGCGACAGTGAACCAACACTGCTTCACACGGGCAATAGTGCCATGTCACGCCCCGATGTAACACTGGTCTCAGCCGAGCTTGAGGCGAAGACTCAGTGCGAAGTCCTAGATGAGGTTGGCAGTGACCACAAGCCTACCCTCATTACAATTTGTCTTGCGCTTGCAAAATCTAGGTTTTCTAGGAGACACTTGTTGTTTGGCAAAGCCAAGTGGACCCTGTTCCAGGAGTGAACAGAGAGTATGATTGCGGAGTCAATAGGGACTCCCAATACCCACAAAAGCACTGATGCTGCATACAACGACTTTGTGAGTGGTATCCTCACAGTGGCAAAGCAAAAATTTCCAAGAACTAACGGGAACCTCAAGTTCCGCCCCTTTTGGAACCAGAGGCTAGTTAAAATAGTCCGTGAACGAAAGAGAGCCCGGACCAAAGCCGTAAAATTGAAGACGGCCGCTTCTCGTGCGGCTTACAACAGTCTTACGGCAGAAGTCCGGAAGGAGGTTGATAGGGCGAAAAAGGAAAAATAAGTTAGTACGTGCGGAAAACTCGACCTGAAGGACGGCAAAAAGGTCTGGCGATTGATGGAGTGATTATCCTGCACGGGAAACTCGATCAACCGACCGGCTATCGTCCGATGTCTCTAACATCGATGTTAATGAAGGTAGCCGAGAGAATGGTTAACCGGAGGCTCTACTGGTGCATGGAGAGTACTGGGAGTCTCAGCCCAATACAGGGGAGCTTCCGCAAGGGAATGCAGCCTGTAGACCAAGTGCTCCGTCTTCTCCAGTCCATAACAGATGGGCTCCAGAAAAAAATCACATACAGTGGCTGTATTTTTCGACCTCAAACAAGCCTATGACCGAGTTTGGAGGTCCGGTCTGTTGTTCAAATTGCAAAAGTTGAGAGTAAGCGCGAAAATGTACAGGTGGATCTCCGGTTTCCTCACAAACCGGACGATTAACACAAAATTCAGCGGCGAAATCTCCAGGAAGAGAACTTTTGAGGAAGGGCTACATCATAACTGTAATTTTCCTTCTGTTATGAATCGTAATGTAAACATCTGATATGCCGGTTTTATGTTCATTGTTACAAATTAAACATAATTAAAGCATAGTTATTAATCACAAAAACTAATATGGGGGAACAAAAATGACCAGGACATAAGTGCTTACTTAAGCGTAACATCCTACGAGTAAAGTTTCAATGTGTGAGTTCCATCGTTTATATATATATATATATATATATATATACACTAGCCGGCGTGGCCGTGATTGCATTAGGATCCCAATCCTGGTTATGTCTGAGATAGGGGCCCTACAAATGTCAGACCCATAAATAAGAATTAAAATTTAAAATTGGTCCCATTAAAATCTACTTAAAAATGCCATAGATATAGCTTTTTAAAATTATCGAGCTTTCTGTAAAATTCTAGATCGGATATTATGAGTTTTAAATCCACCGATATTTCAATACGGACAAAGAAGTGTATTGCTACAACGCTAGGCCTATATCCATCAATTCCCTTAAAAAATATAGTGTTGTCTAAGCCTATTGATATTTATATGGCTAAATAAGACAAAAATGAACTGGGACCCCCGGGAAAGAGAAATGGATATTATGCGTTCAGTGCCCTTGGATATTTGAATATGGATAATAAAGTGCAAATGTACTAAGTTTGATCAAGAGTATTTATTGTTAACTTTTATACAGCTCATAAAAAAACAAATTCGAGGCCCTCGGACCAAAACGGAATGTTATAAAAGTTCATAGCCGCTTAAGAGTTCCTTCCGGATAATGATGGATATAGGTGCCAAGTTTGGTCAAGATCCATAAATCCATGTAAAGCCTTTATAGAACAAACAGAACCACAAACAGACAAACAAATACACAAACTTTCACTTTTACATATATCTAGATATGATACAATTTTTGTACACAATTTGCACGATTATCATTGCAAACACGCTGACTATTCATTTATATTAACTCCCTAGACAAAGGGATCGAATTCAAGTGGACTACAGTTTTATATAAGTCATAATAGTCCACTTGGAGTGAATAAACACACTGCTGCAACCCTAGTTAAGCATAATTAATATTTTATATACTTCTCAGAAAGTTTGAAATTTAAAGTTAGTATTTAAATTTTAAAACAAAAAATAATGTATGAATGTTTTTAACAATTTTAACAATAAATTGCAAGAGCATTGTTTATTAAAAAAAAATATTACATTTGCATGGCACAAAAGTAAAATATAAGCTCTTAAATATCATACATTATATCCAATAAAACATGTAGAATAAGTTTGCGATTTTTTCCCTTGAAACATATTTATTTTGTTTAAAAATTGTTCAGATGAAAAGAAGATAAAACATTTGAAAAAGATTATGTGAATGGTTCAAATTGGATACCATGACAATATGAAAATGTTATTTTGGCTAATAGCCGTTCTCAGATTACAGAAGTGAAAAACAAGAAATATAACTC
The DNA here is from genome assembly GCA_964033795.1 of Lymnaea stagnalis. Taxonomy (NCBI): domain Eukaryota; kingdom Metazoa; phylum Mollusca; class Gastropoda; family Lymnaeidae; genus Lymnaea; species Lymnaea stagnalis. Next base: position 46,387 of record CAXITT010001352.1, on the reverse strand, counting down.
TTTAAAATAATATTATTTATAATTATATGTTATGTCATGAACCTTCCACCTAAATCACAATAAACTCCTGGCGTTTTAACTTGTAGACACAGTGCATGGTTAGGCGTGTACTTCATATATTGATTGACAATCCAAGCTCAATGACGCAAATGGTTAAGAAGTCTATGGTGTCACAAGCTACCTTATGTTAAGTGACACTTTCTCAAATTTCTACACTACCTCTGACACCACCTTGTTTTAATGTGCCCAATGAAACATGACAAAAATACAATTTCTCTGACACCACCTTGTTTCATTGGATCAAGGAAAAACGACAACAATACAATTAACAAAATGAATCCTCAATATAACTTAAAGTATCGAAAAATAATATATCTTTTAAATTTATTGTCTAAAATAAAAAGTTATTTAATAAAAAAATAATGTCTGAATTTTTTATTGAACATAAAATAAAACACATTAAAAGAAATGCTATAAAATAAAGATTGGTGTCCCGTAAATAAGACTATTTAATTAACATTGCTTAACACAAGTAAGCCACAATAGAGGTAATCCTAACTTAAGTAAGAAGCTACACATCTTTATAGCGATGTCACTTCTCTTCAAATTAAGAGTCTTTTCTATGATAATGATTTTACCTGGACCTTTCATTCATCTCGCCTTCGCTCTGTGGTGGTATGAGTCCACTGTAAACACGGCCAACCTTTTGCAATGATTTATTTCAACTAGCCTGAAATAAATGCTCAATATTGCTAAAATATATAAAGTAATCATCTGCACAATATGATGTATGCAGAGCTCAACCTAACCACTAAACGTACTCTTCCAAATATAACTTAGTATAACACCGTGGGGAAAAAAAAACTGGTACAAGCTGTGTCTGAGTCGAAGACTTAACACATAGGGAAGAATAATTCTTGTGAGGACTGCAGTTGGTGGTCAGTAAAGTAACTTCATTTGGTGACACTCGTTCCTCCGCTTACTTCTACCGATGACGCCTCCCAATTGTGACGGTTCCTATAGAATGTGATCAAATTCTCCCATCACGCTACGATAAACTCACTCCTCAAGGCGTTCTAACGTGTGTCAAAGACAATGCATTTTCGTCTCGATTCTTCTTTAATTTTCCTCCAGGGACGGTGTTGACCAGTGGTTCTCAACTTTTTTAATGCTGCGACCCCTTTTTACAGTTCCTCGTGATGTGGCGACCCCCAACCATACAATTATTTTATTTGCTACATCATAACTGTAATTTTGCTTCTGTTATGAATCGTAATGTAAATATCTGATATGCAGGTTTTATTTTCATTGTTATAAATGAAACATAATTAAAGCAGAGTTATTAATCACAAAAACAATATATTGTGAAACATTGATTTCTGATTAAAAACAAGTGAACTTTTGTCTTGAAGCATGGTGTAGCATGGGAAACAGTCTTAATATAACAACAGTAAACAGCTTTTTTACATTTTGCGACAGTATTTGTTTAAAGCCAACGTCATTGCGAGGGTCTAGATTGTTTCTTTCTTACCAGATCCTAAATGCTCAGGACAGTCTTTGAAAAGCACAACGAAGATGATCTTCCACAACAAGTCTATTTCTATCTTTAGACTTGATTACCATCAGGCTGGAAAAACCCTGTTTCACAAAGATATGTTGTTGGAAAGGAAGAGGAAAGTGCAACACAGTCTCAGACAGAAAAGGGTGTGACTGCAAACACTTGATCCAGAATTTTGTAACTGGCATTGTAGAGAAATCAGTTCCCGCTGTATCGCTGTTCAATGAACTCCTCTTGTGCTGACTCAGAATCATCTTTATCTTTGACTGTGAATTGATTTCTGACAAGTGTAAATGGGGTATAAGGTAGATTTTGAAAGTACGGTGAAATTTCGTCTGCAAGAATGTGCAAGTGTTCTTCACAGAGTTGATCATCGTAAGTCTTTTTTTCTGGTTCAATGTTATGTTCCTCAAAGAAAGAAGATAAGATAGGCAACATGTACATTTTATTTTCATCCAATTGTTTTTTTTTTCAAAGTTGAGGTTTCATTTGGAATGATAGCATCTTTTCAGATAAATTAAGGCACGTTGCATTTGGTGCTTGCAGAGATAAATTTAAATGTAACTCATTTAAGATGGCAAAGATGTCAACCAAGTAAGATATTTTGTGAAGTTCACTTTTAACAATTATAAGTGCTTCGAACTGCGGTCTTGCTTTCTGATTAAGAAAAGTTTTGAGTTCATCACGAAACTCAAAAACACGTTTCAAAACTTTTCCTCTCGACAACCATCTCACGTCAGTGTGAAATAGCAGAGCATTGTTTGGCGCATCCAACTCGATGCACAGTTGCGAAAACAGTCAGTTGTTTAAGGAGCAAGACTTTACCAAATTGACAGAACTGATGACACTTTTCATTACTTCTTGTAACTCTTGTTACAGCGTCTTAGTAGCTAATATTTTCCGATGAATAATGCAACCGTTCCGATGACTTTTGGCGACTCATTTTCTACCAAACTTTGAAATTAAGATTGACACCCTATCCTAGCATAGATGAAGCACCATATGTGCAAACACCACAAACCTTTTCCCAAAAGATATTATTATAATTCAGAAATAAACGAATAATGTAAAATACATCACGTGGAGTAGTTGTTGTTTCCAGAGGATTTGCAAAATATAAATTCATGTTTAAAGTTGACATCGTTAATATATATCACGTAAACTAGTAACTGTGAACAGTTTGCAACGTCTATAGATTCATCAAGCTGGCTACTAAATATTGGAAGTGGAGCGGATTTAATTTCCTGGATTACATTATCACGAATATCAACAGAGATATCATCTATTTTACTGCGGACAGTGTCGGTAGATAAGGAAATTGCACTCAATTTCGTAACGGAATCGTCTCCGATCATATCGCGCATAATGTCTTTGGCCGCTGGCAACAGTAAATCTTCAGCTATGGTGTGAGGTTTGACAGCTCTGGCGATTCTGAGTGCCACCAAATATGAAGCTTCGACGGCTGCTAAGTTTTGTTTGTGATACTTGCCACCAGTGTCAAGCCTGGCTTTCTGGAGTCCATCAACTTTACTTCTGAAATAGTTGGTATCCTTGCCGACAAAGCTCGGATGCTTGCTATCAAAATGACGTTTTATTTTGTTCGGCATCATAGACTCGGTTGAAAAAACTTCACAACAAATAACACATTGTGGTTGTTCAATCCCAGTTGTAATTATTGAGGTCAAACCATAGTGGAAATAATCCTCACTGGAGTTTCTTTTCTTAATGTTCTTCTCAACGCGACTCATTGCCATGTTTTGGTTTGCTAATGAAAGTAATAAATAACTATAGCTATAAAAAGATGATATATTAAAGATCTCAGTGGAAAAGCCAGACTTGTCACAATTGGAAAATTTTAAGATAATGGAATTTTAAAGTTTGAAAGTATCTAAGTAAAAATAAAATTATAATTCAACTTTATTTAGTGATAAGATTTATCTTCAAAAATATATCAGTTGCTAGGTATTTTGTGACTATTTTCTACATTTTTCAGCTTATTATCAGGCTGACGCAAAATTGTGACAACTGATTTTTCCACTGAAAATTTAAATTTTTGAATTAAACTATATGTGCTGGTTTTTAATGCTAATAACTTCTCTTAATAATCACTTATTAAGCTTAAATGACCTCCCTTAATAATAAAACAAATTTTGGCTAAAATTTAAAAAAACAAGAAGCAAGACATGCACATACTTTTGCGTATAATTGTTTTGCCTTTATCGGGCAATCATCTTTCATCAGGGCCTATTTATAACAGAGACGTAACATCATTGACATAAGACAGCAAGCTGAGCACACACTCATACAGGCACCATAGTAACTGACTGCAGGAGGTGAAGGCTACTGGAACTGATTAAACTTAATCCTAAACTTTCCTATCATTACACTGATTCTAATTACATACAACTTGAACAGTAGCTTTCTTTACCCCATGTATTATGACATGCAAGACTCATAAATCGATATTTATTTAGTCTTTTATATTTTCCATTCAAGCTCTTACTTCCTTACGTGCCATTTGTAAAGCACATTACTTGATACTAAGGGAGCTCACTTTGATTTTTTTTTTCTTCTACATGTGCACTGGACTTGTCTGATTCTTCCAAAGTGCATTATTTATAGACCGCGATGACCCGTTAATGAGCTGATTTGTGCTGTCATTTTCACTATAAGTTCCAGCTTTACAATGGGATGAATGCTTTTAGGGGGATAACAAACAAATGAACATTTGTGACATGTCTGATTTTTCCGCTGGACCATATCAATCGGTTTCTGGAACCATCATCTTTAGAAAGTGTTTTTTCCCGGTGGTCTTTGGCGACACACAAAGGAATCGTGATCCACAGGTTGGGAGACACTGCAACGGGGAGTAGAATAACATTTGCCTTAAATCCCCACAATAGGGATCGAACTTAAGTGGACTAAATCTTACAATAAGACATAATAATTCATTTGTTTTTTTTTTGTTTTTTTTAATTTTTAATTTTTTTTTTTTTATTTTTTTTAAATTCAAAATAATTCAATACATATATACATATACAGAGTAAAACTAANCACAATAAGTCTGATATTACTTTCACAATACAGAAAACATGTATGGCACCACAGACTTAAGGCTTTTTTCCACAAACATAACTACACAGACATTACATTAGAAACACTTTTTAGATTTAAAATACAAAACATAATTCAAAACATATGTTAAGAAATATTATGACAAATAATACATTCATAGTTTATAATTCCAACTCATTTAGACATCAAGTTAAAAAATTAGTAATTTACACAAATGTTTAATTTAGTACACTCTATTATAATTTTAACATTTTGTTTAGTTCAAACTTCCAAAAATATTGTGGATAAACAGAAAGGTTAATCAGTATTTAATTAATATTTTGAATTGTTAGCAGGGAAGCTCCAATAGTCCTGGCAATTTATTTCAATATTTTTGTTCATTTTCCTTTTCTTTTTTTTTAAACTTTTCTTTTTTTTTTAATAACGATTTAACAAAGAGTATTTTTAGTATGTACATACAAATATTTACAAAAGAAAACTACCTACATTTTAACAAAACTATAAAAAAGTACATCGAGTACAGAAAACATCTTATTACATAATAGTTAGTGTAAATTACAGTTACATAATGTGGCTATAGTTACATATAGATATAACGCCTTTAAAATGATATAAAAATAAACTTAACTATAAATATGTTTTAAATATGGTATTTCTCTGTCATTACATTTTCTTCATTTATGTTTTGAATTATGTTTTGTTCAATTTAAATAGTGTTCCCAATGTTATGTTTGTAAAAAAATAAAGTCTTTCATGGTGCAGTCTTGTTTTCTGTTAAGTGACAGTAATTTTTTTTTTAAAATAATAAATTTAATTTAGTGGTAGATAATATCAGCTATGAAACATATTTTTAAATGTTCTTTATTAAAGATTTAAACACACTTGACTATTAAACGAACAAATTTATAGCAATAATATTCGCTTTCAGGGTACGACCATCATTACAGATATTTCAACATCACTGTTAATTTTAACTTCTTATAGGAATGAGTAGGCACAAACTATTTTTACCATCCTCCCCCGTTTCACATCCCCCTCCCCCCCCCCCGATTTGTGTCTGCATTCTGGATCACACCCACAGCTGCTGCAGAGGTCTTGGCCAATGTAGAACCATTACAAATAAGGAGGGGAAAAGCAATATTAAGTATCGTAGAGAGGTACCGATGGCTGAACGAGAAGAAACCGTCGTTTCAGATGTAAGAAAACTGGGTGGCGGGCAGGAGACTAAAGTGATCCTCTTCCATTCACTAGGACGTGGATCTTGAGAGAATAGTCGCCCTTCCTTGCAATAGAGAACGTCTGACCCTAATCCCAGTCAATCCGCCATATGCGGAAACCGTATGTCCCTTCATACAGTTGACATTGACCGATGCAGTAGTGACAAAATGGAGCCCTGAACATATCCAGCAAGTGGCTGCCCCAGAGACCAAGGCTGTGTTTTCCAAAATACCAGTGAAAGTGTTCATGCACGGCTCCGTCAATCTGAGAGAAAGAACCTCTGGGTTTGGAACGCTCAAACTATACCCAGCAGGAGGACCACCGAATGATGCCTGCAGCATCGAATTTCGATGCGGAGCTTGGGGCTATTCTCAGAGCCCTAGAGAGAGTGTATGTCACTTTAAAAGAGATGGAACACGCTGTGCTCGATGAGATCGTGTACTCGGACTCGAGATCTTCTCTCAGATCTTGAGAAAGAGACTAGACACCATCCACTTAATTGACGTCATCATTGATGACGTGTGCAAATACAGAGAACTAGGAGTCAAGGTCACAGTGCTGTGGAACCCAGGTCATGTCAACGTCAATGGCCATGAGACACTCTGACGAAAACCGGTAAAGGTTGTGGGCAGACAGCACGACCCCTAGAGGCATCTTTTCTGCCAACAGCTAAACAAGACCCATGGTGGGTGTTAGGCAGCAGACAGCTAAAGTTAGTGACGCAAATGCGCACGGAGCATTGTTCCATTGGAACATATTTCTGGTGGCTGGATAACAACAGGGATCTTACTTCCGGCATTACAGCCTGGTCCCGGAGACACTAGCGCACCTGTTGACCGAATTCCCTTACTAGATGTCCCTGGGGGGGGGGGGGAGCCAGGGCTGTTGGAGAGCCCGTTGTGAGGATAATATTGTTTGGCTCAGCTTAGCAGATGAACCTGGTAGCAAATATACTATACGGGTTAATGAGAGAGTAATCTCAGACCTTTACCAGAATAGGGGTGTTAGTTAGTTACGTCTCTGTCAAACAAAAATTCTAGTCGCGCCACTGTAACCGATTACTCTAACTACGCCAATGTCATCAAACATTCTAGCTACGCCTTTGTCAACAAATTGTTTGCACGGATTGTGATAGGAAGGATAGTGAAGCTAATGAGTCTAAAACACAACAATGAACTTTGACCCCTTGATGTCATAACGAATGGGATGATTAGAAACAGTGCTTGTTTTTTTAATAAATAAAACAATGATCTCATAATGGCATTATTGAGCATAGAGATGAGGCGAAAGAGAAAGACACCAGATAGGAAGGGAAACAAAGAGAGGAAAGGATAGTGAGACATTATGAGATGGCAGCGTTGTGGCAAAGGAGGGAGATTGGGAGGACAATGGGTTTTTGATGGTTGATAATTTAATTTGGATCCCTACAAGTAAGGGTCAAAGTGGAGAGTTGCCCAGGTGAAGAATCAGTTCAAATTGTTGATGCCATAATTAGCCATTTCATAATTATATTTATTTACTACAGAACATTTAATTCATAGTTTTGATAAGAATATAAATAAGTTTAAAAACAATCTAATACAATTTTAAATGGCTAATATATATATATTTATTTTATATGGCTCTTAAAAATATTTTTAAAAACTTGATAATATATCAAATAAAATGTTTCAAACACTTTACTAATAAATACTAAAAAAAGAAATATTAAATGATTATGTCACTTGAAAAGAAATGCTTTAGGTATTCCCTTTCTATTTTGTTTTCTTAAAGGTTCAAAATAAATGTCAAAACTTATAATTATATAAAACTAACGAGAACCCGGCATGCGTTGCAATGCCACTCAAGGAAAGAAAGTGTTTGCAAGTTGTGTTTCTTCAAGAGCTTTTAAATACTCAAAGTTTTTCTTATTTTTCCATCTGGTATATACACGAATAAATCAGAAGATTTTCCGACGCGAGAGCAGGCCACATACATCTGTCCATGGGCGAAGCATGGGTTTTCCAAATTTAGTCCGCAAACTTGTAGCGCTTGTCCCTGTGCTTTGAAGATAGTCATTGTAGACGCGTGTCGCATCAGAAACTGTAGGCGTTTGAATTCAAATGGCATATATGTTGGAATCATTGGGGTGAATGGCAAAAGTACATCACCTAGTTTAAATTTTCCATTTAAAATAGTAACTTCAATGGAACCAATTTCGGAAGATTAATTTGAAAAAATGTACCATACCTAATGCTTCGATATCAAAGTGCGTTTCTCGTTGCAAATCAAGAGCGAAAAGTTTGTTTGCAGACCGATTCCGAGAGGTCATTCCCAACTCATGAATCATCAATCGATATGAATAGTATTTCATGGTACTGTCTTTCTTATTCGAATTTCTCAATTTGATGTTAAAATGATATCCATCTTCTCGTTGCAAGTGACATAATCATTTACACACAAGACAACTAAAGAAATGTACACACATTTAATAAAGAAACAAGCAACACCACTCTACAATAGGATAAAATTGACACATGTTTATGGAACAATAAACACTAAGAATACATTTAAAAATACACACATTAAATAAATCGAAAATAAAGACAAAGAAATAACATATAGACTCATATACAACATGACACCAGTATCATCAATACCATATAAGGACAGGGTTAGGCACATGGAATGTCCACTCTGCAGGACAGGGGCTGATGAGACAGAACAACATTTATATTTGACATGCAACACAATATTGCAGACTAAATCTACACTTAAACAAATCATACAAGCAAGTACAGTTCACCCAGTAGATATAGACAGAGCTATAACTATAAACACAATACCAGTATCAATAAACAAGAAACAACACACAATAAGTCTGATATTACTTTCACAATACAGAAAACATGTATGGCACCACAGACTTAAGGCTTTTTTCACAAACATAATTACACAGACATTACATTAGAAACATTTTTTTAGATTTAAAATACAAAACATAATTCAAAACATATGTTAAAAAATATTATGACAAATAATACATTCATAGTGTATCATTCCAACTCATTATTACTTTCACAATACAGAAAACATGTATGGCACCACAGACTTAAGACTTTTTTCCACAAATATAATTACACAGACATTACATTAGAAACATTTTTTAGATTTAAAATACAAAACATAATTCAAAACATTTGTTAAAAAATATTATGACAAATAATACATTCATAGTGTATCATTCCAACTCATTTAGACATGTTAAAAAAATAGTAATTTACACAAATGTTTAATTTAGTACACTCTATTATAATTTTAATATTTTGTTTAGTTCAAACATCAGAAAATTCGCCTGTCATTATTTTAGTTTTGCTCTGTATATGTATATATGTATTGAATTATTTTGAATAAAAAAAAAAAAAAGGATACAACGCCAAGATAGCCTACCTCTCTCACACACACCCCTTCAAGAAACTACTCTGTCACCGAATCTCCCACAACACATATCGTTTGCTGATTCGCGACCTCTAAAATTGTTCAGTAATCAATTAGAAATATTTTAACTCTTTGAAATATGCCAACCTGAGAGGGAGTGCCCGTGAACTGAGGCGTAGCTAAAGTGTGATGCGGATGACAGATATCTCAATGCACCATACTAGCTGGGTCACCAACATGTGGTGTGCTGGTATTTAATGGATGCAAAAAAGATGTTTTTTTAGAGCTTAGCCCACTCTAGAAACAATAAATAAAATTAAAATTCCATCATCACATACATCAGTTTTTTAGATCATGTACATTTCAGATGATATGTTACGAACTAATCTTAATATAATTTTATTGCAAGGACATATACTAAAAAGTCTCTTTCACAAGACTAATTTAAATTAGAACTTAATTCATGACAACACATTTATGAGTGTTCAAGGTGACCAAAGAAAGACTAATGATGTTGACAATTTCTAAAATACATTCTTGATTACGTCAGAGTCACAACTCCAGAGAGATATCATTTCTAAAAGTAACTGGAAGCGTCACGTTCATTCTTGATGTACACATGTTCCTGACTGGATCAATGATGACCTTGGTTAATTTTTCTCGTGAAATCAGGAGCACAAGTGAAGTAAAGGTAACTCAACAGTAACTGTGAGATGATTGTTGTGATATGACTTATGTTTTGTCTTTTAAATTGTATATATTTCATGAGCTATCCTCTTAGCACTCTGTCAATGGGAATTTTTTTTTATATACATTTAGAGTGAAACGAAGTCTTTGTCCAAGGGGCAAATATTTATTTACCATGTATATATACAATTAATTCATAGCTTATTCTATTTTTGTAACATTCAAATACGAAATGGAATTCATCGACATTTTAAATATAAGCTATGTGAATATAAGTTTCTCTAAAATACTGATGGTATCATTTTTGTAAATGCTACATTTGCTGAAGGTCATATGTTTTATCGTTGTAGACGATGCCTTATACAGTTTCACAGTTGATCTCTGCGGATCAATATGTGTTGGATTTCCTTCCGTTCCAGAAGGATGTTGTCCTCAGTTCCACTCTTCAGAATTTTTTCAAAGAGAAGCGAAGTAGGCGTTCCCGTTCATAGAAGGCGGCAACTTCTTGTTCCAAAAGTTTCCGGTTGATCTCTGCGATGGGGAAGTAGACTCTCCAGTAATTAATCATGGGCGTTTTGAGACCCCAAATCTAGAGGTTCTTATCGCACCCGTATGCAGTGTGGAGTGAGACGTAAAAAACGATCTCATTGTTCCAGCTTCAAGGTTAGTCGGTTCAGTAACAATACAACCAGATTAAATGTTAAATGATTCAAAATAGAAAAGAAGTATCCAGCCGAATATTCAAAAGCTGACATGTCAAATTCCAACAGCAACGAATTAAGTTCGAGGTTGTGTATGTGACATAGCTTGTAAATATAATTCCAATGTTGGGATAGATGTATACGTCTTTGTCATTGCAAATGTCAGAATGTGTGGTTTGGCGACAATGTTGTCACGGGGCATCATATATATTGTCTTCACATCTTTAACCACAAGACCAGACTTGTCCAATGTCTCTCCTACATAATAATGTTCTAATGTGTTAGAAGTAGTCTTCTGACACCATAGGTTAAAGTTAAGAAGGTAGATAAAGATAATCATTTACTAGTAAGATAGAAGTAGTCTGCTGATTCCCATTGTCAAAGTTAAAAACTTAAATAAAAGGAATCATTTACTAGAATGATATCTTTTGTTAGCTCTCTACTGGATTCTCATCTGAAAAAAAATAAACTACAACAAGTGTGGAACAGATTATTTATTAGTTTAATTTAAAACAGAGAAAAAAAAATGGACATTTAATACAGTATGTGGCTACGTTTTATTGCAAAACTATATTGGTCAGGATAATATGCAAAAACATGTATCACTTTTATTTATTAAATTAAAAAAACCCAGACACATTCGACTTATAATGTTTGAAACGTGTACTAATTATATACTGCCGTTAAATTCTAAATTTGTGTAAAAAATAAAAACAAATGTGAACGATTTTATTTTGTCTAGCTAAAACAAGATTGAATCAATTAAATTTTAACTATGCTTATAAATATACTTTTAAAAGCAAAATGACATCATATAATATTTCTTCTTATGATCAGAAAAGACCAGTAATCATAACAGCATGATATTTATGATGGAATTGTTTACGACTCTAACAAGATTGGCTTCAAATATATGGATAATCGAATGTATTTCAAGGCACCAGTTACTTGTTTATTTAATGACTATTTCATCAGTTTTTTTAACATAATATACATTTTTGTTTTATAGTGCTCATTTTTGCCCTGGGACACTTGACTTGTCCCCTGGGGTCAGTGTCTAACTCTCCCTCGAAGAGATGCCTCAGAGAAAGACTGTTGGGTAGTAGAACAAATAGCAAACTATTTCAAACGATTTGTTTACACTTCATCAACTGTATCATTTCCTGTTATTTTTTTTTGGAAAAATCATACTTCCTCAAATGAAAGTAGCGATTACTTAATCTATACACTTGTCTCTTTTTCTAGCCTTATTTTCAGCTATCCTGTCTGCTGAGTAAATTTCTTAGCGAAAACATTCGTGTCTTATTGTCCTGGTTTTAAGCTCCCTATTCCTAGTTCTACTATTTGTGTTACTAAAATGTTTATTTCACATACATGTTTTTCAAAGGAAACAATCGGGATGGCTTTGTAGATTTTTTTTTGTTGATAATTTAAATGTTTGTATGAGACATTTTAATTTAATTTCTTTATTTTAAATCTATTAAAAAAATTTGTAAATACAAGACGTTTGCAAATATTCCTACAAATATTGCTATCATATATTATTTACAATCTTTAGATTTATTATAATACAATTTGTAGTTTGATATTTTAACAGAAATATATATAGTATTAAATATGCTTAACCAATGTTTTCTATCCCATATAGTATTCGTTACAAATGGATTATTGTAAGGTGAAGTCCACTTGAATTCGATCCCTATTGTAGGGATTTCATGCAAATGTTATTATACTCCCCATTGCAGTGGCTCACAACCTGTGGGTCGCGTCCCCTTTGGGGTCAACAAAGACCTCTGGGAAAACACACATCCCGATGATGATGGTCCCAGAAACCCATTGATATGGTCCAGTGGAAAAATCAGATATGTCACAAATGTTCATTTGTTTGTTATCCCCCTTAAAGCATTCACCCCATTGTAAAGCTGGAACTTATAGTGAAAACTACAGCACAAATCAGCTCATTAACGGGTCATCACGGTCTATAAATAGTGCACTTTGGAAGAATCAGACAAGTCCAGTGAACATGTAGAAGAAAAAGAAAATCAAAGTGAGCTCCCTTAGTATCAAGTAATGTGCTTAAACAATGGCAAGTAAGGAAGTAAGGCCTTGAATTGAAAATTAAAAGGATAAATATCGGTTTAGGAGTCTTTCTAGTCATAATACATGGGGTAAAGAAAGCTACTGCTCAAGTTGTATGTGATTAGATTCAGTGTAATGATAGGAAAGTTTAGGATTAAGTTTAATCAGTTTCTGTAGCCTTCACCTCCTGCAGTCAATTACTATGGTGCCTGTATGAGTGTGTGCTCAGCTTGCTGTCTTATGTCAATGATGTTACGTCTCTGTTATAAATAGGCCCTGATGAAAGATGATTGCCCGATAAAGGCAAAACAATTATACGCAAAAGTATGTGCCTGTCTTGCTTCATGTCATTTTATTTAAATCTGACCACTGACTGCAGTGATGAGAGTATGATTACAATATATCAACATAATCATTGTCAATCATTGTGTGCAATTGCATTTAGTCCCACCTGATTAAGAGCTGTTAAAACACTACGAATATCTCAATGTTTTCATTTTTATTGAGAATGCCAGCCCTTATATTTTTATATTATTAAAGGAAGTCGTTACAGTGAACTGTTTGATTACTGATAGAATGCAAATAAAATTGACTATTCCATAAATTCCAGTCCCATTTTAGTGTCATAATACTCATAATGAGCCATATTACTCATTTGCTACTTATAAATTATTATAAGCTGAATAATAATGACCTTGTGAAAGTGTAAACTTGATATAATTTATTATATTATTGTTGAGTCATTACACTACAAGTACAAGATCTCAGAGGCTAATACACTACTTTAATTATATTTTTGTTCACAATATTTTTAAAAATATACTTTTTATTTTGGCCACAATTTGTTTTATTATTAAGAGAGGTCACTTAAGTTTAATAAGTGATTAATAAGAGATGTTATTTGCATTTGAAAAAAATATAAAAAATAGTTTAATTCACAAATTTGCGTGAGCCTGATAAGGGGTAATAAGGGGAGAGACTGCAATCAGGTTAGTACAAAATATTTTTTCAGGTTTAACCCTACTCTGTTTTAGTCAGCTTGATAATAAGCTGAAAAATATAGAAAATAGTCACAACCATGAGCGCCCGCAGAAAACTTTCTAAGGGTGGGGGCCACAAAAAATCGATACACTTTCCAGGGGGGGGGGGGCGGCAAAAAATTTTCAAAATTTAACAATTCTGGCTTTTCCACAGAGATCTTAAATAGATCATCTTTTTGTAGCTATAGTTATTGATTACTTTCATTAGCGAACCATCACATGACAATGAATCGTGTAGAGAAGAACATTAAGAAAAGAAAGTACAGTGAGGATAATTTACAATATGGTTTAACCTCAATAATTACAACTGGGATTGAGCAACCCCAATGTGTTATTTGTAGTGAAGTTTTGTCAGCCGAGTCTATGAAGTCGAACAAAATAAAACGCCATTTTGATAGCAAGCATCCGAGCTTTGTCGGCAAGGATACCAACTATTTCAGAAGTAAAGCTGGTGGACTCCAGAAAGCCAGACTTGACACTGGTGGGAAGTACCACAAACAAAACTAATCAGCCGTCGAAGTTTCATATTTGGTGGCACTCAGAATCGCCAGAGCTATGAAACCTCACACCATTGCTGAAGATTTACTGTTGCCAGCGGCCAAACACATTGTTCGCGTTATGATCGGAGACGATTTCGTTACGAAATTGAGTGCCATTTCCTTATCTAACGACACTGTCCGCAGAAGACTAGATGATATGTCTATTTAGTATCCAGTTTGATGAATCTACAGACGTTGCAAACTGATCACAGTTACTAGTTTATGTGAGGTATATTAATGAGTCAACTTTAAACATGAGTTTCTTTTTTTGCTAAACTCTGGAACAACAACTAATGCACGTGATGTATTTTTGAGGAACATACCATTGAACCAGAAGAAAGACTTACGATGATAAATTATGTGAAAGAACACTTGTACATTCTTGCATATGAAATTTCATCGTACTTTACAAATCTACCTAATACCCCATTTACATTTGCCAGAAATCCATTCACAGTCATAAGTTAAATATGTTTCTGAGTCAGCACAAGAGGAGTTCATTGAACAGCCATACAGCGGGAACTGATTTCTCTACAATGTCAATTACAAAATTCTGGATCAAGTGTTTGCATTCATACCCTTTTCTGTCTGAGACTTTGTTGGGTTTTCCTCTTCCTTTCCAACAGCATATCTTTGTTAAACAGGGTTTTTCCAGCTTGTTGATAACCAAGCTTCTATCTAAAGATAGAAATAGACTTGTTGTTGAAGATCATCTTCGTTGTGCCTTTGCAAAGAATGTCCTGAGCATTTCTGTTCTGGTAAGAAAGAAACAATCTAAATCCTCGCATTGACATCGGCTTTAAACACATACTGTCGAAAAATGTAGCCAAGTAGTTTACTGTTGTTATATTAAGTTTGTTGCTCATGCTACACCATGCTTCAAGACAAAAGCTCAGTTATTTGTAATCAGAAATCAATATTTCACAATATATTTTTTTTTGTGATTAATCACTCTGCTTTAATTATGTTTTATTTGCAACAATAAACATAAAACCTGCATATCAGATATTTACATTACGATTCATAACAGAAGGACAATTACAGTTATAAAGAAGCGTCGAAAAAATTTTTTTGGTTGAGGGTCACCACATTATAGGAACTGTATAAAGGAGTCAAGGCATTAGAAAGCTTGAGAACCACTGATCTAGAATATACGGAATAAAGATACAGTTTATTTTCTGTACCCAACGGAACCATAGCATCATTGAACAGTACCTCAAAACACACCAATATCTCCATATGACTACGATCATATAGCTTGACTGAACCAACGGAACCATAGCATCGTTGAACAGTACCTCAAAACACACCAATATCTCCATATGACTACGATCATATAGCTTGACTGAACCAACGGAACCATAGCATCATTGAACAGTACCTCAAAACACACCAATATCTCCATATGACTACGATCACATAGCTTGACTGTAACCAACGGAACCATAGCATCATTGAACAGTACCTCAAAACACACCAATATCTCCATATGACTACGATCACATAGCTTGACTGTAACCAACGGAACCATAGCATCATTGAACAGTACCTCAAAACACACCAATATCTCCATATGACTACGATCACATAGCTTGACTGGCATATCTTTTAGTTAAGTGATGTTTTACAGACACACTTATAAACTATCTAATGTCACTACTTCAATATTCAAAACCAGTGGTCGGAAAATCACGACTCGTGAGCCGCATGCGGCTATATAGCGATCTGATGGCAACTAGGCTAGTCGGGCACAAAATGGTTTTGACTCCAAAATCATGTTTTTGAAAAGTTCTTGAAAAGAATTGTGGCTCTCAAAAACATTGTAATCGTCCTGAACCTGACTTTTGACACTTTTGACTGATGTTTTTTCTTACCACTGTATCAAATTAATTAAAAAAATGTGTATACATTATTCATTAGCTAACATAGTTAAGTGATCAATTCTAACTATGTTTTGGTAAACATTGTATAATAATAGAGGATAATTCTTTTGATCCAATCAATTTAGACTATTTATCAATACTTGTGGGGTTGAAAGTGAATCATACAATGTCATCAACAAAAAGGGGGAGAGTGAGGAAACTGTACCCGGGCACCAAACTAGTTGATGGGATTCAGTGGTACTTTTTTTCAGAATGTAACCAGTAACCAATATAACCAGCTCACCATCAAATCAACCCGTTATCTAAACAGCAATTCATTTAACAAGAAACTCATTAAACCACAACCCATTAAACCAGCAGCTCATTTAACAAGCACCCCATTTAGGTCCTACCTCTCTTATAGAACGCAAACGGCCTCTGCCGATGGCTGTCTCTTCGGCAGTGCTTATTTGATGTACAGAGTGCCACAGAGGTCCGTTTAGGCCCGGTTCTATTCACTCACTTCATAGAAAAACTGCAGAAAGTTCAAAACTCAGCTTCTAGGTTAGGCTAGTTCTAAAGGCACAAAAACGCGATCACGTCACTCCACTCCACGTCTGTTCTCTGTCACAAATTTGTATCTGATTCCTGGCCTTCCTATCTAACCAAACTTCTTTCTTTCTGTTCACCCATTCGACAGCTTTACCCCTTGAAAGACACGTGTATTCTGTCCATTCCCAAGACCCACACTAAAACATATGTTGAACGATCTTTCTCTTTCTGCATCCTCAAACAATGGAATACTCTGCCAATACTCATGCGCACTATACCAACCACCCGGGCCGTCTAAATTGCTCTTAAAACACATCTCTTTACCCTGGCTGATTCCTCTCCCCCGACTGATTCCCATCCTCTGACTGATTCCCCTCCTCTGGCTGATTACCCTCCTCTGACTGATTCCCTTCCTCTGACTGATTCCCCTCCTCTGACTGATTCCCCTCCTCTGACTGATTCCCCTCCTCTGACTGATTCCCTTCCTCTGACTGATTCCCCTCCTCTGACTGATTCCCTTCCTCTGACTGATTCCCCTCCTCTGACTGATTCCCCTCCTCTGACTGATTCCCCTCCTCTGACCAATAAACGATCTTGATTACCGCCGTGAAGGGTTTGCTTTGTAAACGTTCTGGGGTGGGTGGGTGAATATACATTTCCTTTTGTTTTTTAGCTACATGCTGTCTTTTATTTCTTGTATATATTTTAATTTAATGTCAAGATTGTGTCTCTTTTTCTAATATTTTTATTTACAGCTCATTGATCCCAGTCTTTGGTTGAGGTACCGCACTATATATGACCACTAGTTATTATTATTATTATTAAAAAGCAACTCACACAAAATAATAGAATGGCAGATTACATTGGTACATTGAAACATTCCCACAACACTTTTGACGCCCCAGGTGCCAAGCTGTATCATCCACAGGTCTATCCAGCGGCGATGAGAGGGGCGATGTGTCGTTTCAATGCATAATCCTAGAAGAAGAATCTCAGGCCTTGTGTAAAATCGTCTTGCGAGGTCCAAAGAATCGTCAGCGTGTGACGGACACGAGCTACAATTTAAAAAAAAATAAATATGGAAATTATTTTTATACATATATTTATGGGGAGGGGTGATTAGACAGTGTCGGTATCGCATTTGAGACATTTTGTGGAGTATTTTAAAATATGATAAATGAATATAATGTTTTTTCTAGCGATTATTTTAAACAAATATTTTAAAAATTAAGGATTAATGTGTCATAAGTGCTAGGTGGGAAATGCGCATACATTTACTTTAAACAGTTAAAATTGTTGGCCTGACAGCCTGTTTATTGCCATTGTATCCCTAATGAAAGGGATCGATATCAAGTGGACTACAATTGAAAAATGCAAT
>CAXITT010001352.1:7633-22345 GCA_964033795.1 Lymnaea stagnalis | reverse complement strand
AAAAAAAAAAAAAAAAAAAAAAAAATTAAAAGTTTTCAATTAAAAGTGATTGAACAATGTAAGAGGTAAAGATTAGGGTATTTGAGAAGCCCTCTAGTTTATAAATATATAATATCCTGTGTATTTTTTTTAAAAAATATGGTTTAGAGATTTACATTAATTGAATATTTTTACTAAAATGTTGTATACAAAAAAAAAACAATACAGACTTGTTGAACCGTTGAATCTGTTGTGTTGTAATTATCCAATCATGGCAATGAGTGTCTACTTGTCTGGCCAAGTCTCTCACTTGATCCCACCAACAGTATAGCTAATATCAACAGTTAATAGTACAACCAACGTTAACAGTTTCATAGCTAGATATGAGTTCATTTAACACTACTCAATTAAATAGGGTTGATGTATAATTTCAGAATTGATAATCAAATCACTCCAACCAAACACTACTCAATATAGAAATCCAAACAGTTCATCCATTATATCCCCCATCAATCGTCCATCACAACCTCGACAAAAAACTAACTCGTCATATCCCCTTACAAAATTACGTCACAACGCTCTCACACCAACGATACAGCTACACATAAAATCTCTAACTAAACATCTTTTCCCTATCAAACATGAAAACAATGATTTACACATAACAACAGTGATTCTCATACCCTTTACAAGACTCACATCATTTGATGGGAAATTAAAAACTGAAATTCAAACCCCATCGTAACTAAACATCTTTTCCCTATCAAACATGAAAACAATGATTTACACATAACAACAGTGATTCTCATACCCTTTACAAGACTCACATCATTTGATGGGAAATTAAAAACTGAAATTCAAACCCCATCGTGCATGTTCTTGTGGATAATGAAGTGATATAACCCTTGATACATACCACTGAACGTAATGCACCTTTCTTCCAAGTAGTTTCAAAGTGCACCATTATGATCTAGGCTTTAACCCTTGATACACACAACTGAATGTAATGCAACTTTCTTCCAAGTAGTTTCAAAGTGCACCATTATGGTCTAGGCTTTAACCCTTGATGCACACCACTGAACGTAATGCAACTTTCTTCCAAGTAGTTTCAAAGTGCACCATTATGGTCTAGGCTTACTCAAAATGTGGTCTCAAAAATCACCTTTACTTGGGCGTGCCTCGAGCTCACTTCAAATCAACCCGTCTTTTTATTTGACTCAGTACCCTTGTTATTTAACGATGATTCAAAGCCAGGTTTAGGGATCATTTGATCATGTTGAAATTATGCAGGAAGAATCTATAGGTCTGGAAATAATCTCTAGGTTAGAAAGAATGATAATGTTAAATATTAATTATGATCCATTGACTGTTGTTCTTGTTACTGATCAGCATATTTTCCAACAACCAACCAACCAAACATAGTCAATCTAAGTTTTATATTGTTGATGAGAGAAATATGACTTGATGCCTTTTCTATGACACAAGGGTGATGACTTTTTTTTTGAAATACATTCTTATTAACATCCTTAATGACGCCATTCACATATTTACATTGATTGGATATCTTCCTCTTCTTCCTTCTAAATAATGTATTGATAAATCGCTGGTCCATACACATATCAAATAAGAACAGCACAGTTCATCATGTTTCAACAAATAAATGAAATAAAATAGGCTCACGTATTTCATTTATTCATCACTGATTCTCGCATTTTAGCGAGGATATCAATATGTGCAACCTCTACTTATGTCACTTACATCCCACTAAATACATTATTGACTTATTGACAGGCCACGTCATCGATTATTGACTTATTGACAGGCCACTTCATCGATTATTGACTTATTGACAGGCCACTTCATCGATTATTGACTTATTGACAGGCCACTTCATCGATTATTGACTGACACTAAATCTTTCATTAACAGCGCACTCTATCCATTATTGACCGATCCCTACATCTGTTATGTAATGCCAATAGATCTGTTATTGACAGATCCCTACATCTGTTATGTAATGTCAATAGATCTATTATTGACAGATCCCTACATCTGTTATGTAATGTCAATAGATCTATTATTGACAGATCCCTACATCTGTTATGTAATGTCAAAAGATCTATTATTGACAGATTTCTACATCTGTTATGTAAGACCAATAGATCTATTATTGACAGATACCTACATCTGTTATGTAATGCCAATAGATCTATTATTGAGAGCTCACTATATGCAGTATGACATCCACTAGATCTATAATTGATAGTGCAGTAAATCCCTTACTGACAGCCCTACCTCCCCTACGTCCATTATTGATTGCATCTAGAATCTAGTATTGACAAGAATCTACACCCGTTTTGAAAAACCCATCCATCCATCAATGACAGCCCCCCCCCCCAAAATCCACCAAAAAGAGCCCTTAATTTAGTTGTTGACAAGAATCATCAGAACCAACATCACAAAAGAAATAGGTCATTAAAATTTCAGTCCTAAACGTTATCCAATACAAATGCTTCTAGTTGAAAGTGTTCAATTCTCGTTTACTATACTTAATACATTTTACTAGTTGTCAACTAATTACGCCACTCTCAATACTTAATAGATTAGACTAGTTGAATCAGTTCACGCCACATTTAATGCGCCTAATTCATTTAACCCACACACCCAAAAAAAAAACCCAAACAAAAAAAAACCGCCTACTAAAGGCGTGACAAAATAGGGATTTGGACGAGTTCCTTCTGGGCACCACGTCATTAACATTCGGCTGTCTGTCTAGACATAGCCTTCTTGGCTGATGTAATTATTTAGACACTGGCCACTTCTTATCAACTGAGAATGGATGCCCACAGCCAAACATAGAAACTAACTTGAAATTTAGGGAGCAAACCATCATCAAAACTAGTTTTTCCAAATCGCGTCTGGCTTAGATTATATATATATATATAT
This sequence comes from Lymnaea stagnalis, assembly GCA_964033795.1. Classification (NCBI taxonomy): domain Eukaryota; kingdom Metazoa; phylum Mollusca; class Gastropoda; family Lymnaeidae; genus Lymnaea; species Lymnaea stagnalis. The sequence goes on along the minus strand of CAXITT010001352.1, from coordinate 19,420 downwards.
ATATATCTATATATTTGATAAAAAATCGTTTTCAATGTTTCTGGAGGCCTTTCTGGTTTAACTATATTATCATACACTACGCGATTAGATATGTGAAGCAAGCATGGGTCCCATGTTTGCAGGTGAGACTGAATATACATAATTACTAAAATTAGGTTCTAAACTCTATTCGAAAGCAAGGAATGGCGACTTAAAAGTGACACATTTTTATCTTGACATTTTAAATGAGGAATCGGGGAAAATATTAAAATTTGTCTTCTTCTGGGTCTCAATATGTTTGGTTTAGATGGCCCTATTCTCTTTGCTATATGGAGGCATCTGTGTCAATAAAGAGTAGTTTACGAAGTAGAAGTACTATTTTTTTTTACCTTGGACTTTGCATTAAGGTGGGTGAGATTGAACAGCCTACCATTCGCTCTTGTATGGATGTACACTTCATCTCACTGTCCCTGACGGAAAATTAAATGAGCATCATTTAGAAAATAAATAGAGAAGACCTTTGGATTCCAATATAACCTTGTTTAAATGGTTACCGGAAATTTCATCGAAAGAAATTTCGTAGACGGTAAATTGACCGACGGAAATTTAATCGAACGGAAATTTGGTCGAACCTTTTTTTTTAGTTCAGACGTTAACATTTTAGTCGAATTTCTTTTTCAACGCACTACACTATATAAACAAAATAATGCGTTCGAAAAGAAATCTTAAGCAAACGTTTTAACGTAAAAACTAAAGACAAAAAAAAAAGGTTTCGAACAAATTTCCGTTCGATCAATTTACCGTCGATCAATTTACCGTCGACGAAATTTCTTTCGATCAAATTTCTGGATACGTGGTTTAAACACCGTGCTGACAGGGAATGCCATAAGGATTGTGTCATTAAACATTAATGTGTTATGCATGTTGTCCTGACATGATGTATTATTAGACCCTAGTGCTAAATGCACGTAAGTCACATTTATGTCAAAATCAATTAAAAATGAGACATTTGCTATTACTTTGTGTCATTAAACATTAATGTGTTATGCATGTTGTCCTGACATGATGTATTATTAGACCCTAGTGCTAAATGCACGTAAGTCACATTTATGTCAAAATCAATTAAAAATGAGACATTTGCTATTACGCTTTAGCCAAGTATAATGCATAAATTTTAACATATTAAAATATTCATAAGTCTATTAATTAAACAAGACAGCATACATGTATTCACATTTGATAGACGAAAAGAAATTAATCAACCCATTATCCCAAAATGTGTATTTTGTGACTGAAGTATTTTTAGAACTAAGGTCTTCGAATGCTTGTAAACACTCACGATGATGATGATTGAGTACTCTGATAGCGCTTGTGAACATGCCATTTAAGCATGGGGGAAAAAAAAGATTCTTCACAAGATACCGAATGCGTCACTATTACTACTAACTGTGACTAAATTTGCGACTAATGAAATATTAAATGAATTATTTCAAAAAATATATTATATATGATTTCATGTTTATTAATTTTAATATTTTATAATTAATTAATGTATTATTGCATACATATCAACTATTATTTTATTCCCCTTAAATGTTTCATTCCATACAAAATAAATGTATTATTTCAGACGTACTAAATGTTTATTTCAGACGTATTAAATATAATTTCCGAACATTTTAAATTTATTTTTAATGAATTTTAAGATACTTTAATCAATGTACTTCTCAACATACGCGTGTTGGACGTTATTGCCTTGACATTCCTTGGTTAGGACGAGCCACATTTTTGTTAGAAGACCAAGTTGCAGTACGACATGTGTCGAATGAGTTGGGAGAGGTCATCTGATACAGAACAAAATGCACGAATTTTTGGGAGCGACTGGCAAAGGAATTAACCTTCACTCTAAAAATATAAATATCTAAATGACATTTGCTGAGCTTACTTAACATGTATGGTTATCCTTTTGAGTTCATATGTGTTGACAGTTATGGCTCTCCTTGTGAGATTACTTGGTTTGACATTTTTGGCTCTCCTTGTGAGATTACTTGGTTTGACATTTTTGGCTCCTCTTGTGAGATTACTTGGTTTGACATTTTTGGCTCCTCTTGTGAGATTACTTGGTTTGACATTTATGGCTCTCCTTGTGAGATTACTTGGTTTGACATTTATGGCTCTCCTTGTGAGATTACTTGGTTTGACATTTATGGCTCTCCTTATGAGATTACTTGGTTTGACATTTATGGCTCTCCTTGTGAGATTACTTGGTTTGACATTTTTGGCTCCTCTTGTGAGATTACTTGGTTTGATATTTTTGGCTTTTCTTGTGAGATTACTTGGTTTGACATTTATGGCTCTCCTTGTGAGATTACTTGTTTTGACATTTATGACTCTCCTTGTGAGATTACTTGGTTTGACATGTATGGCTCTCCTTGTGAGATTACTTGGTTTGACATTTATGGCTCTCCTTGTGAGATTACTTGGTTTGACATTTTTGGCTCCTCTTGTGAGATTACTTGGTTTGACATTTATGGCTCTCCTTGTGAGATTACTTGGTTTGACATTTATGGCTGAGGAACACTCTAATGAACCAATGACATTTATGGCTCTCCTTGTGAGATTACTTGGTTTGACATTTATGGCTCTCCTTGTGAGATTACTTGGTTTGACATTTATGGCTCTCCTTGTGAGATTACTTGTTTTGACATTTATGGCTCTCCTTGTGAGATTACTTGGTTTGACATGTATGGCTCTCCTTGTGAGATTACTTGGTTTGACATTTATGGCATAAATATAAGTTCATCAACGATTGCGGATGTCTTCATATGCAGACAAGGACAAAGTATTTACTGTGTATGCTCCAACGCTTTATTCCACTCAAGGAAAGAAAAATGAGTTCTATGAAGCCATTGACCAAGAATTATGCCGTGTTACCAAAACCGAAGCATTGTACATTCTGGGAAACTTTAATGCTAGAGTAGGAGCTGATCAGGAAGCCTGGCCGTCATGTCTTTGTTATCACGGTTTAGGAAGGATTCATGAAAAACGACAACGTCATCTGGAGTTGTGCTGCTCCCATGGTCTCTGTGTTACAAATACCCTCTTCAAATTTAAACAAATCCCAAAGGTATCATGGCGACACTCACGTTCCCGCCACTGGCACCAGCTAGAAATCGTCATCACTAAGCACGTGGAGCTAGCCAGTGTACTTCAAATCCGCAGCTACCATAGTGCCGACTGTTAAAAAGACCATTCTCTCATATTAAGCAAGGTAAGACGAATGATTAAAAATATTGCATAATGCTAAAAAGAAGTGTCGTCAATGAATTAACACCCAGTGCTCAAATAACCCAGAAAAAAAACGCTACAGTACCGTCAATTGGTGCTATTGCCTCTAAGTGGACTCGTTTACGAGATACTGTTTTCGATTTAGTCTTGTCCGCCTACGGAGAATGGATCATAACAATAACGACTGGTACGATTAGAATTAGAAAGGGATGGAAACCGTAATCAAGGGGAAGAGAAGAGCCCTTCTCGCCTATCGGGGTGCATCTTGTGCTATTACAGTACAGGCTTTCTGAACCACAAATACACTTCTATTGATTGATCAACACATGCATTAGATCTGTTAGAAATTATATTTATATAACTTTTATACGAATCAAATATTTAAGTCCCGCCCCCAAAAGGAATATTCTAAAAAGATTATACATATTTAGAAAACTTTGCAGACATGCGAACAGTGTCTAGAAGTTGTTGTTTTTTTCCGCGATCGGATAAATTGTATGTGAACACATATGCGATTTATAATTATATAATTTAGCTCATAAACAAAAATATTCCAAATTCAAATGTAGGGCCCCGGCACAAAACGGAATATTGTAAAATAGTTGTACTAATTCAAAAACGTACTTATTAATGTACAAATCAATTGAAATAAATGTTGTTATTTGTATTTGATTCAATTCCATCGACCTAGCTTCATTTTTTTTTTTTTTTGTGGGTTCAGATTACGTCCAGGAGTCCCTTATTACAACTACGCTCTTCCATTGACAATAGAACCCTCTCAATCCCAAAAACCAAAACTAAGACCATCGGTGAACGCTCCTTCTACTTCCATGGGCCCACGTTCTGTTACCAGCTCCACTTACATATCCGTCATTGTGAAACCTCGTCCACTTTTAAAAAGTCCCTTAAAACCCATCTGTTTAGGTCCGCCTATGACCTGTGATGCACCCTCCTTGCCCTGCCTCATTTTCTGTCTCGGGTTAATCCTGTAGTATAGGCCAAAACGTGCCAAAGTGTCCTCGTTTTAAGGCCATTTTAATTGTTTCTATAGTATAGTAGTTACTATCCTAATGTCTCATTTTTATTTTAGTTAGTTTACGTGTTTTTATTGTAAAGCGCTTAGAGCTTTAAGGTAAGCGTTATATAAAAATGCCTAAAAAAATAAATACATTCGTGCACACTACTGATCCAGGTTTTGATTCATGTGAATTTATTTGATGACGTATCATCATGGGCCACATCCGTCTTTTTTAATGTTTTTAATTTTTTTTTTAAATTTTAACTCTATCAACTGATATATAACTTTTTTACTCTCCACCCCTTAACATATTATTTAAAATTAAATAACTGAAATGTTCATTGTAATGACACAAAAAATTTAAATTATATTGTAACTGCATATAATAAAATGATAAATGAACAATTGGAAATTGAAGAATTATCAAGATGTACTAATTCCCCACTCTTTTGCTTGCTATTATTTTGTTATTATAGGGATTATTCAAGGATTACTAGCTCATTCCCAATAGAGAAACCACGGGAACATCATTAGATGATTCAGCTTGGCACCAGTGACGTCACAGCAGTTGTCGGAATGTTTCATCGTACCAATGTTAGCCGGCTTTCCGGTTTTGATTTCAGAGTTGCCTTCTCTTAGAAGAGTTGCCTTCTCTTAGAAGAGTTGCCTTCTCTTAGAAGAGTTGCCTTCTCTTAGAAGAGTTGCCTTCTCTTAGATGAGTTGCCGGCCAAGGTTAACGAGTCCCATCCACCTGGGGTGCTGGTGGTGTTTTGTCTTGACTGAGCACTGGCTGGAACTGAACTCGAGACAACCAACTTGAGATTTGCTCGGCCACTCAGCACCCTAATCTAATACCAATGTAGTAATGTGTAAATGTATGTTATGCTTTCTTTCTAATTTCTTGTCCTATAAATTTAATTCTGAGTGTTTTTATTTTGTTTTCTATGTCTTGTAGATTAATTCCCCTTTTTTTTTTTGATTGTATGAGTGTTGTGTGTTTAATGTTAAGAATTGTTCCTTGGAAAATGTATTTCCTGATGTGTGCATTGATTTGCTTCGATCTTGCTGTTGGGGAATCCCATATGTTGCCTGTGTTTATTATTTTTGGAATTATATATGTGTTTACAGGTGTGCTTCTGCCAAAAAGTGTTTGTGCTGTGTATTTATTTCTTTCAATTATGGTTTTTATTGACTGTTTAATGTTTTGCCATATTTCTGAATTAGTTTGGTTCTGGTGATTTGAAAAAATCAATGCCATATATCCTAAGTCTTTCCTTCCTAACTTTTCCCATTAGGGAATTCTAATCTATCTTTCCACCTACCTATCCCCATGATTTCAGATTTTGTTATGTTTATTTTTGACCCACTACCTCTCCCAAACTCTTTGAGAATTGATATGATTTTTGAAATTTACGTGTCATCTAAAGTGAAGCAACAAGTGCAATCTGCATATGCTATGACCTTCACCTCTCCCCCACACCCCAGGGATAATCACTCCTTTAACTGTGTTATCCCTTCTAAGTTTTTCGAGAAGATGCTCAAATGCCAGAATGTAAAGATAAAGGATAACGGACACCCTTGTCTAACAGATCTTTTGATTGGAATATCTTTGGATAGTGTGTTGTTTATTACCTAATTACTAATGGGTGTCCTATATAAAATTTTTATCCAATTTACAAAAATACTCTCCTAATTTATTTTGTTGTAATACTTTGTGTAGGTATGTGTGGTCCACCCTGTCAAAAGCTTTTTCTTGGTCTAGTGATAATATGCATGTTTGTATGTTTTTGTCATTGGAATATTGTATGAGATCTCTAATGAAGTGGTTGTGGTTATTAATGCCCCTGCTTTGATGCTGCATTGTTTGTTTGTATGTATGAGAGTGTTGAAATGTGATTTCAATTATTTGCTAGTGTTTGTGTGAGTATTGTATAATCTGTGTTAAGTAAAGATATGGGTCTGTGATTTTTAAGCTGTGTTCTGTCTGTATCTTTTTTTGGTAAAAGTGTGATGTATGAAGTGTTCATTGATTGTGGTATTTCCTTGTTGTTGTAAGATTCTTCTAGGGTGACATGTAATGTTGGGCCCAGTGTAGAGAAAAAAAAACATTTAGAAGTCTGTTGTTAAGCCATCGGGTTCAGGTGTTTTATTTATGTTCATATTGGAGAGTGATGTTTTGATGTCTGCTAATGTAATTGTTTTGTCCATTTCTTGCGTTTGAACTTCATTTACTTGTTGTGTAAAGGTGTATATTTATTTTTGTAAATCCGAGTCTGTTTGTTCTGTTTCAAAGTGTTGTGTGTAGTATTTTCCACATGTGTTTATTATCTCTAATGTGTCAGTGTTTTTTTACCCTTATATTTCAATGATTTGTCCTATGTGTCGGCTCATTTGTTTGTTTTGTTCTTTTGTTAAAAATATCTTTGTAGGTAATTCTGCTCCTAACCCCTTTCCCAATATATTTATGTTGTTGGATTGTTTCTTGTTCTTCTTTTTAATTTTGCACTTTTTAAGTGAGTTTGATTTTTCTAGTTTTTCCTCAAATCCTTGTACTTTGTGACTGAGTGGATCATTTGCTTTATCTATTGGTATTAGTCAATTTAAATCGATTTTTCTTTTTAGTTCCTCAGTAGAATTAATTAGGCAGTGACAAACTTTTTTGACAATAGTCATGTTTCTGTCGCAGCACTATGAAAGATTATAAAATAGCAATGTCATGCTAAAACTGCAATGGTTATTTACAGTCAATATATAATATAATGTGAACATCTTTATTATGTTTATAAAATAGAGAGAAACTTTTGTCCTGCCATTGTTATATAAATGAGTTTCTAGAAAAAAGTAATTTTCATATTTCATACCAATATGTTTATTTGTACCCAATGTGGAATAATTTTTATAAAATATATAAAAATTATTCATCTTGCTTTATATTATTTGCTAATAGTAATTGTATTTCTCTCATGAAGTACTTACCTGGTTTTCTTTAACTTTTTTGAATAAAAATTTTTTTTTTTTTTTTAAATGCACAATTTTTTTTTTTTAAAAAAGGAAGTATTCTTAAAAGTGGCATAATTAATACAAATAATTGAAAAATTGCTTGAAATTTGTATATGTGTTTTACAAATGAATGTATTTGGTGAAAATAATAAACATTTGAACTTAGCTCTTAACACTTATTTGTTTGCTTCTACCTGTTTGTTGTATATTTACATTGTTGTGAAAATTTAGCACAGCAAAAAACTTAAAATTTTGACCATAAATAAAAAACCAAATCAACTGTGATCTCATAAATGACATAAACAAATAGATCATTTAATTGTAAATCCAATGATATATAACATGTTATTACTGTTATGTTATTCACTGAACAAGCAGCCAGATTGTAAAGCTACCTGATGAGAGAGAAAAAAATGGCCGATAAACAAGAAGATTTAAGAGTTAAGTAAAGAAAAGCAAGCATTATTTTTTTGGAACTTGACTTTATAAATTTTGATCGAATGTTTTGTCATCTGCAAGAAGCCCTTGTGTCAAATTTGGAACTTGACTTTAAATTTGGATCGAATGTTTTGTCATCTGCAAGAAGCCCTTGTGTCAAATTTTAGTACAATTGTTCGAAATTGGGTCAATTTGAGATCCAAAGTTTTAACAGCCTTCCATCCAGCCAGTCACTTGACTAACAGTTCTTCTGTTAGTTATAAGCAAAGGCGAATTTCAAATAAATTAATACAAAAAAAATACCTTTATAATAGTGTTCGTAACAGGAATATAAATTTTAAAGAAAAACTTCAATATGTTTACCTGCATGTCTGTCCCACAAATCTGACAAGAATGTGCGTGAAAACAAGGTAACAATTCAGCATTGTAGTAAATATTACTATATGAAGTAGAGATTTAAAATTCATGTCTGCTTTTGAAATGGATTTTAAGATAATCACAATTTTTCAAGGGAAATAATCGCTTTCGTTTATTGAAAGGACAGCCAATATTATTTATCACATTTTTAAGTAAATTAAATTATATTTTTGTTATCAAAGTCTGATTTAATTACTTATATACCAACAATTATTATATAGTTCTAATATCGTAAACAACATTTATTATTTCGATGTATGTATTTAAACAAAATAAAGCTGTGATTTGTTTTTTATTTTCACTGATGTTTATCTAATGTTAAATATACTTTTCAGCGATGACCGGACCATAAGAATGTGTGATTCATTACGTCTTATTTAAACGTGTAGTCCACTAGAATTCGATCCCTAGATTTAAGGATATAGTGTCAATCTGTACTTTGCTAATCACATACTATCTATTAAAATTATAAAGTTATGTTAACTTTCTGCTTCCAAAGAATGACTACAATTTTAACTGTTGTCTCCCTTCCCTCAATTTCTTATATTTAAGGCACAGAGACAAAAACATGGTTAATTCAGGAACCCCCAACCCCCCCCCCTCCCCCCGTGGCTCCACGCTGCCAATAGTCATACAGACATAACATGTCCAGAGGATTGTTTTAGAGGTAGGGGGGGGGGATATAATAATATAATGACATGACATTAAAATTGATTAAACGTTTAGCGAGACACCCGTGCTTGTATTTTAATCACAATGTGCTTATTGTGGGCTCAGTTTGTAAGTAAACTAGCACAAACATCTAGTATTATATTAAATAGAAGAAACCAATTAGTAACATAAAAGAAAGAATATCGGCCAGAAACAGGGCGTACTTTACTTTACTATCAACAAAATACTCAAAAGTAAAAACATGACAACAAAAAACAAAGTCAACTAATTAAAAAAAATGTAGTCAGACCAGTTGTCAATTAAAGATGCTTTGCGGAGCTTTGCCATCCGTGTTGCAGACATGGGTGAAAACATTGTGACTCAAAGAGCGAAAAATGCAATCAAGTTTCACGAATTTTTAATTGTAAAAGATGAATCGCTGAACAGCTGTTCCACCCCTCTACTGCTTGTGTTCGTTAGAGGTGTGGATGAAGACATGAAAATAACACACGATCTGGCTTCCCAACATTGCGTGAATAGCAGTGTTACCGGCGAGGATATATTCAATGAATTGGACAAAAGAAAATATTTTTTGATTATAACTTGGACTGGAAAAACTTCAGTTGCCGGACTCTTGACGGAGGAAATAACATAAGTGGCATAAAAAGGCTTGGTTGAACAAGCAAAGCAGATGTGTAATGAGAAAAACATTCTACAACCAATGTTCCTGCAGTGTATTATTCAGCAAAAAGTTTCGTGTGCTTAATATGATGACATTAGCAGTGTACTGAATCCTGTAGAAAAGAGGGTTAATTTAATAAGGACATATTGGCTCTTCCATAGACAGTTGAGAATTATGTACAGATACGGAATCGCAAGATTTACCATATTACACAGCAATAAGATGGCTAAGTTGTGAGAAAATTCTGAGCAGAGTATTTAAGTTAAGAAAGGAAATAGGTGACTTCCTGGAAAGTAAAAGCAAGCCATAGGCACCACTGTCTGATGAAGCGTGGGTATGGAAATAGGTCTCTGCTGCAGACATAACAAGTCATTTAAATTTTCTGAACCTAAAAAAACAAGGAGAAGAAAATCTAGTTTCTGATCTATACACCTACCTAAAAGCCTTCAGATCCAAACTCGTCTTGTTTTTTGGAACAAGTACAGGCCAACAACTTGACACCCTTTCAGCATTTGACGGTCTTCATGGCTGAAGGAACAGCGGAGTTCAACACCTCATTTTTATGCGAGATCATCAAAGACCCCCAGCTGCAGTGTCAGCAGCGGTTTTCTGACTTGGATTTCAAGGCAGAATAAGTGAGGCTTTTTAAAAAAAAACTATTTGAAGCAGATGTGGCGAGTTGCACCAGCACCGGCATTACGGATTAAAATAATACAATATAGGTCTATAAACAACTACTAATACAATTTCGGCCTATATGCATCTATCAATACAATATAGAACTATGTAAACCTACCAATTCATTATAGACCTATGTACAACTGTTAATACTGTATAGATATATGTGCAACTATCAATACAATATAGACATATGTACAAATAACTATGATATTTAGACATATGTTCAACTATCAATACAATGTAAGACTATATACAAACTTTATGTTGTACACTTTCCCATGCTTGAACATTGTTTCACCACACATTAGCTCCGTATCAGACTGTAGCGTTTTGTTATGGGCGTGGCTTAGTATTTGAATTATCGTGTTTACTACCGACTTCCAATAAAACCTCGATAGTATGTCAACTAGTATCTTGTTGAACGTTTTCGATTGTATTAGAAAAGTAAGGGCGTTTCTAGACGCGTCAGTAGAAACACATATATAAATGATTGGCATGCACATAGAGAGAGAGAGAGAGGGAGAGAGAGAGAGAGAGAGAGAGAGAGAGAGAGAGAGAGAGAGAGAGATAGTTTTATTAACTTCACAAGACGTGTATTAATTTTTGTGTACTTATATGTATTTTTTCGCATTCACCATTCATTATTGCATTACCAAGGTATTACCAAGCAATTTGACTTGGTAAATCGAAGAGGCCTTTTCAGTATCTTGCAAAGAATAGGTTGTCCCCTTCACGAATGCTCACAATAATACAGCTATTTCACAAAAGCATGCACAGCACAGTAACTTTCAATGGCACTGTCACTGAGTCATTCCCAGTTAGCAGCGGAGTAAAACAGGGTTTTGTACTGGCACCAACGCTCTTTTCAATTTTCTTTTCGATGCTCCTTCAATTTGCTTTCAGTGACTGTGAAAATGGACTGTGAGTCCATACAAGATCTTATGGAAGACTGTTCAATTTCCCCCGCCTTCTTGTAAAGATCAAAGTAAAAAAAGGTGCTGATTTGTGAACTTCTGCTCACTGACGATGCCACCTTAACATCTCATACAGAAGAAGGTCTGCAGGGGCTGGTTAATTGCCTATCACATGATTGCAAAGAGTGTGGTCTTTTGATTAGTTTACAGAAAACCCATGTAATGATGGAAGAAGCACCTTTACCTCCAATCATATCTATTGAGGGTCATAATCTTTCGGTTGTTGATCATTTCATATACATGGGATCCAATATTGCTAGTTCTCTCTCCGTTGATGAAGAGATACATATCATGATTGCAAAAGCAGCAGCAACAATGACTAAACTGAATAAGCGGGATTGACATAATCTCAATCTAACTGATAAAACAAAAATAAGGGTCTATTAGGCATGCGTGCTTAGCACGTTCCTATATGGTAGCGAAGTGTGCATCACATATACCAGTCAGGAGCGGAAACTCAACAGATTCTATCAAAGATGTCTGCGTCACATTTGGCGCATTCGTTGGCAGGACAGGGTGCCTAGCGTGGAAGTTTTGGATCGCTCACACATGTTTGGCATATTCTTCTTTCTTATCAAGAGTCGCCTTCGCTGGTTAGGTCATGTACGGAGAAAGGAGGAAGGAAGTATCCTAAGTTACTGCTGTATGAAGAGTTGGCA
>CAXITT010001351.1:78435-104265 GCA_964033795.1 Lymnaea stagnalis | reverse complement strand
GGCCCGATCGGAATAAAGACCACTGGGGGAGTGGTTGACGGCCGGTTTGGTTGGCGGGGTGGTGCGTTGGGGAGGACCATATGAGCCTCAAGGCTCGGTGTTCGCTGATTTTCTTAAGTTAGTTAGTTAGTAGTTCAAATGGGAATATCCTGTACTTCAAATTGGAATATCATGTACTTCAATTGGAAATATCAAGTAGTTCAAATTGGAATATCCTGTACTTCAAATGGGAATATCCTGTACTTCAAATTGGAATATCATGTACTTCAAATGGAAATATCTAGTAGTTCAAATAGGAATATCCTGTACTTCAAATGGGAATCTCCTGTACTTCAAAATGGAATATCCTGAACTTCAAATGGGAATATCCTGTACTTCAAAAGGGAATATCCTGTACTTCAAATTGGAATATCATGTACTTCAATTGGAAATATCTAGTAGTTCAAATTGGAATATCCTGTACTTCAAATGGGAATATCATGTACTTCAAATGGAAATATCTAGTAGTTCAAATAGGAATATCCTGTACTTCAAATGGGAATCTCCTTTACTTCAAAATGGAATCTCCTGTACTTCAAAATGGAATCTCCTGTACTTCAAAATGGAATATCCTGTACTTCAAAATGGAATATCCTGTACTTCAAAATGGAATATCCTGTACTTCAAAATGGAATATCCTGTACTTCAAATGGGACAATCTATAGTACCTCAAATGGAAGTAGCCAGTACCTCAAATGGGACTGCAGGTGAATTTTTATCAGAACGTGGATGACGTCATGAACAGCTGATCAGATCTATTTGTGATTTCTTATCTCTGTTATCCTAGAAACAGCGTCGCGTCAGGGGATTCCACCGACATAAATTGGGTCACGTCACGTGGTACCGACGTTTCTTCCCTTGAGGACACAAATAGATCGGAGACCCCTGTCAACGTTTCCAGCAGATATTTCTCAAAAGTCTCTGGTCGAATCTTGTCACTCCCGAGTAAGTTAATGATCGGGAAATAAATGAATAATAAATATTTACAATAATAAATTACTGTTATATTTCGTTAAACGTAAATAAATTGTCTTCTCCTATTCAACCCCAGCACATTTTTGCTTAATTTAATCACAATAGTCCCTAAAAGTGCATTTATTGGGAGTGCGTGGGGAGGGGGAGAAAACCGATGCCTGAAGGCAGCGGTTCTCAGCCTGTGGGTCGCGACCCCTTTGGGAAACGCACGACCCTTTCCCAGGGGTCGACTAAGACCACCGGAAAACACATAATCTCTACAGTTATAAAGTATCAACGAAAAGAATTTTGTGGTTGGGGGTCGCCACAACATAAGGAACTGTATTAAAGGGTCGCGGCATTAGACATGTTTAGAACCACTGCCTTTAGGTTTCCATATGAGAAACCTATTTTTAGATGTGTTATCCTCCGTCTCTTTAAGTATTCCATTTTCCCAATATGCCCTTCCCTTACAATTGTGTTCTCTAAAAGACCAATGTCCCCACTTAAAAGAACTGATTATTTTCTTTTGATCTGATGGTATCTTTAGCCCCCATCCACTGTGGATAACAATCTTTTCATCACGGGGAGCCAGGGCGACTAGTCCAAGATTAGTATAGACCCGAAAAGTGTATTGTGGCCTGCAGTAATCGTCTGACACGTCTGTTAGCAGACGGGCTAACATATGCAGATACGCACTGTCTGCCAAGCAAAGATGACACATGCAGACGCACTTAGTCTGCCAACACACGAGATAAACACATCCATACACAGCGGGGGTGGAGAGCCGAATACTCGCCTAGGGCACATCTGCTAATGTGGCACTTCACTTGTCAGCAGGGTTTGTCATTTCTAAGGCCGGACAACGTCACATCACATTACGTAATGTTACCATTTTTAGACAACGTTGTCGTAAAACGTAGCCTCTAACAATGTATTCCCGCAGAGATATAGCAGTAACAAGTTGTTTGTAAAGATCTTTCGAAAACTAATGTTGTCAACACGTTTTCGTCTAGGCCAAGATCCATTACGCCGGCTGACACTGACGTAGAAGTACTGAACAGCTGTTGGGAGATTGGCCAAACGGAATACCAGGATGTTTTATTAATATCTTCATGAGATTCGTCAGACTGCGCGCTCTGTTGAGCTATTAATAGATTTCCGCCATGCCATGACAAACTCCCTTGTTGGCGTTTGTAAACCAATTCACGCAATACTGAAAATGGCGTTATGGCACGAATGTATGAATCGCTTTCAATATAACCACACGCTAATTGTGCACCAAATAAAACTTAAATATGTGCACCTATGGTATTTTGATAGGTGCACAGAAGATGGAATTTTCTTCAATTTAATTTGGTCACGGACCCCACCAAAAAAAAAAAAGCTGTGCAACAGATCAAACAAAATAGATCTAATGATTGTATTAGTTTGGCATTCTACTCAAACTAGTCCCATCTAATAGTGTTTGTTAGTTTGGCATTGTACTCAAACTAGTCCCATCTAATAGTGTTTGTTAGTTTGGCATTCTACTCAAACTAGTCCTATCTAATAGTGTTTGTTAGTTTGGCATTCTACTCAAACTAGTCCTATCTAATAGTGCTTGTTAGTTTGGCATTCTACTCAATCTAGTCCCATCTAATAGTGTTTGTTAGTTTGGCATTCTACTCCCAATAAATCTGATATTTCTGACAACAAAATCTCCAACCCATCCAGACCGCTATTGCCACTCCTGCTGCGCCATATTAATTTAAAATGCAATCGAAGATCTAACTACACGAAGAAAGACTCATCCTTTCAATGAAACGTTCTGGCAATGTATTACAGAAAAGCCAGTTTAGAAATACATTTCCATACGCCGGATAAAATGGTTCACTCATCCTTTCAAAGAAATGTTCTGGCAATGTATTACAGAAAAGCCAGTTTAGAAATACATTTCCCTACGCCGGATAAAATGGTTCAAGTCAGGAGCGCTTTGTCCTGGATCTGGTCTAAAGTAAAAAAAATAAATTTAAAAATAAATTTAAAAAATGAAAAAATTCGCATCTTAAATTTCGAGAACACAACTGATCCCCTCCTGCTGTCCCTAAAATTGACCGCGCCGAAGAATCCCCCTAAAGAACTTACGCTGGTGTCATAGCAACAATCTACAAAACACGATGTCTGAGGCTGCAACTAAAATCAAAAATAAAATTGTTGGCGCCTACCTTGTTTAAAAGAAAAGTTATAGCATAGCTGTACACGCACGGCATCAAGATTAGATCCTAGATTGGAAACCCTTAAACGTATGCTGATAATTTATGACTAGCCCGCAACGGATCCAGCACCAAGCTAACTCTGCCGGAGGGAACGGCTGAGGGCTCGGACCAATGGGGTCAGCATCGTGGGGATCTTGGCTAGCGGCGGAGCTTTACGATGTAAATGAAGTAAACAACGAGAAGGACTTGGCGGGAAAATAAGTGACACAGAAAGAGATTTGTTTAAGCCATCTGTTTAAGAATGAAAATAAGAAAACATTAAACGGTAAGTGAAAACAGACACCACCTGACCCAGGTATGCATAGTTCCGAGTTTCGTACCTGGAGTCAAAAAATGTAACTTGATATGGGAGAGTCTCAACGATAGAAGGGGTCGAGTGGTTGATATTTAAAGACAGCGCCAGGGGTGGCCTATCTCGGTCTCCGCTAGGTGAGACCGGGGAGTGGTGGCTTCGTGGCGCAGTAAATCTTCACACATACTATCAATAACATGGTTCTCAAAATTGTTCTGTTCTACAAAAAATAGGTTGTTTTAATTCACTGTAAATGCTGGCCGCGTTTATTCTGTTAAGTAGAGCTCTAAAATATGTTTCACACTTTGAAACTTCTGCTCCCTGCATTGGTCTAAGTTTTAAAAAAAAAAAAAAAATTTTTTTAAAGAGTGTGTGTGAGAGGGGGGTAAAAAATAGGTTTTTTTAATTCACTGTAAATGGTGGGCGCGTTTATTCTTTTAAGTAGAGGTCTAAAATATGTTTCACAATTTGAAACTTCTTCCCCCTGCATTGGTTTAAGTTTTAAAAAAAAAAAAAAAATTTTTTTAAAGAGTGTGTGTGAGAGGGGGGGGGAGGGGTTGAAGGTGTTTGTGTATTGTATTCATGGTAGATTCCATTTCTGTTAAAGATTGATGCCGTTTAAGTAAGGTAAAGATTAGACACGTTGCAAGTCAACAAATTGCTTTTCTGTAGGCCCGTTTACAAAACACAAAATCTTGAGAATTTCCGGCCCGTCTATTTTTAGAATCGGCTCCATATTTACGTCATTATAAACGCAAACCATTGGTTGCTTCGCTATCATTTTCGATGCCATTCTAATTTTAGACATAAATTAACGTACCTGGGCTTTAAAAAGAATTATAATGTCATACTGACTGGCAGAGAGGGGTCATCTTAAAATAGATTAGACACCAGTGGCACCTCCTCGGAACTCACGCCAAACCATTGGCCAACGGAGAGGGTGCGTGAAGGGGTACGAAAGGGGCGTTCCATCCGGTCAGCGCTTTTTTTGTGTCTCTATATGAAAGGGTGGCATTTTCGACAGACAGCAGAGTTTGTTCAATGCATGGGCAGAAAAAAAAAGTGCCACCCCCCCCCCCCCCCCACCCCCACGACACTTCGTCTAACGCTATAAAAATACATGAAAAAAGAGTTGCTGATTTTTCTGTTGGCTTTGTGGCACAATGATCACGTGGCTTTCAGGCAAAATGGTCACGTAGGCTTTTGTGGCACAATGGTCACGTCACTTTTCCGGCACAATGGTCACGTCACTTTTCCGGCACAATGGTCACGTCACTTTTCCTAATAATTAGGAGGCCAAAGGGTTCGATCTCGTAAAGGATTGTCCCCAGGGCTGCACCAAGAGGCGGATGTACAAGACTTTTAAGTTATTAACGACAGCACATTTCCTTTGGGGAGGAAGTAAGTCCTGAATAATACAAATGTTTGTCAGTAGCAAAGGTTGCCATTGGGCTAAAAGTGGATGTCTACGTCATGAAGTGTAGTAATGGATTAGGGCAGTGTTTCCTAAACTCTCAACATCTATGTACCCCTTTCTATAATTTTTGTAACACTGAGTCTCCCTCGTTGAAAAAAAAATGCTTTTAATTTAAAAACAATTTTTAAAATATTTATTTTTTCCTTTGCAGCGCGTAAGCCCACAAAACTCTTGCCATATCCCGAGGGGTACGCTTACCACAATTTGGGAAACACTGGAATAGGGTAAGGGGCGTCAGGACGGGAGTGTAAACAGAGCTGTATAATCTGGCCGAAGCCGGATTAAATTCTGTCCAAACCCGTAATGCTGAAGTTATGCCTACTTAAAATCCATTCTATTCTAACCCAGGTTTAGCACTATTCTAACGTGACGCAATAACTCAAGTGCCTTACATAGATAACTTACATAACACCTCGAGGTGTTACTGGACCTGGAATAACACTAATCCCGATCGCAGCTTATTCGTCTCAACTCATATGCATATACAAGTGCACCGTGTCCGGAGAAAAAGGGAAGCCCCAGGGCTGCCACTCAATTTTTCTTAAATTCCCAAGATTTGGTCAAAATATTTCCCAAGATCATGATAATATATAAGAGTTTTTTTTTAAAAAGGGAAATTATCTTGGGAATTTTTAAAGAAAAAGTGAGTTTTTGTCTTGGATGGGTAGTGAATTCCGAAGATCTTGAAAATTTCCCAAGGTGTGGCAGCCCTGGGAAGCCCCTTCTGATAATGATTGGTCGATGGAGAGCGCGTTTTGAAGCCTACGTCGGAGCCAGAGGCGTTGCTAGAGTGTTTGGCGCCCGGGGGACAAGATTTATTTTAAAGAGCTTCCCTTTCTTTCTTCAACCCTCCAACCCATTATTTGCATCAATCAAATAAGATCAAAGAACATTTTGGCGCCCCTAACAAGTCTGTCGCTAAGGGACATCTGTCTCCCCCAACCACCCCCCCCCCTTTTCGCCACGCCTATGGTCGGAGCTAATGGTGCACACTACGAACACAAACTATAGTTTAATAATACTAAACATTACGTTAAAATTAAAATTAGCTTTTAAAATTTAATAAACATTAATAAATATTTACGTTAGTTTTAATAATTTTTAAAAGGTAATACCTTTTTATTCGAATGCAGTCTATATATGTAGATGTAGAGAGATAAAGATATAAGTATATATATGTAGATGTAGAGAGATAAAGATATAAGTATATATATGTAGATGTAGAGAGACAATGATATAAGTATATATATGTAGATGTAGAGAGACAATGATATAAGTATATATATGTAGATGTAGAGAGATAAAGATATAAGTATATATATGTAGATGTAGAGAGACAATGATATAAGTATATATATGTAGATGTAGAGAGACAATGATATAAGTATATATATGTAGATGTAGAGAGATAAAGATATAAGTATATATCTCTATAATGGCTCTGAAAAAACTACCCCTCTCCCTCAAAAGTTCTAAATCCTCCAGATAAACCTCCAGATAAACCTCCAGATAAACCTTCAGATAAACCTCCAGATAAACCTTCAGATAAACCTCCAGATAAACCTTCAGATAAACCTTCAGATAAACCTCCAGATAAACCTTTAGATAAACCTCCAGATAAACCTTCAGATAAACCTCCAGATAAACCTCCAGATAAACCTCCAGATAAACCTCCAGATAAACCTTCAGATAAACCTCCAGATAAACCTTCAGATAAACCTCCAGATAAACCTCCAGATAAACCTTCAGATAAACCTCCAGATAAACCTTCAGATAAACCTCCAGATAAACCTCCAGATAAACCTTCAGATAAACCTCCAGATAAACCTCCAGATAAACCTTCAGATAAACCTCCAGATAAACCTCCAGATAAACCTTCAGATAAACCTCCAGATAAACCTCCAGATAAACCTTCAGATAAACCTCCAGATAAACCTCCAGATAAACCTCCAGATAAACCTCCAGATAAAACTTTAGATAAACCTCCAGATAAACCTTCAGTTAAACCTCCAGATAAAACTTTAGATAAACCTCCAGATAAACCTCCAGTTAAAGCTCCAGATAAAACTTTAGATAAACCTCCAGATAAACCTCCAGATAAAACTTTAGATAAACCTCTAGATCAACCTCCAGACACAAACATAGGCAAGGTGAGGAGTGTCATGTGATAGAAACAGATTTAACATTTCATAAGCCTATTTCCGCATGTAGCCCCCCACCCCCTTCCCTTTTAAGCTGGCAAAGGTCAATTCAGTTCCTCGCCAGGAGGTCCAGTCTGCCTCTCACCTGGGATCAACTCTCCCCGCTACATACTGTGAGGACAGGTTTTGGGTGAATGTGACAGCATCCGCAAATCTGATGGCGTTTAACTTCGTGTCATGAAACTGTCACTCTTCGCTCACATTAATGTTGTTGTTTTTTGGTGACTCGGTCACTGGCCGTCTTTTTTCTGTGACACTCGGCAACACTCTTCAATGAATTTCTGTTCTGTTTTTTTTTTGTTCAAAATAACCAGAGTCCAATGACGACATTTTTTTTTTTTCGTTTATAGCAGTGGTTCTCCACCTTCCTAATGTTGCGACCCTTTAATACAGTTCCTCGTGTTGTGGTGACCCCCAACCCTGAAATGATTTTTGTTGCTACTTAACACATGTGTGTGTTTCCGATGGTCTTGGGCGCCCCCCTTTGTGAGGGTCGTTCGACTTCCAAAGGGGTAGCGACCCACAGGTTGAGAAACGTTGGTGTATAGGTACGCTTCATCACAAAGGTGCAGTCTGACCATAAACATATCGGGATACGAGACATGAACATAAATAAATAGGCTGGTAAAAATAGTATCGTGAAATCAGGCAGTCGCGCGGATGACACGGCTCCCTTGAACTCCACCACTTCAGCTTGGTTTCAAAATGTCAAGCATAAAAATAGAGATGTGACAAACAGACCACCCTGCAGTAAATTCGGTTAAAATGTTTTCGTTTGTGTGTGCGTGTGTGTTTTCGAACTAACCCCAGTCTAACAATCTTCTAACAAAATTATTTCGTACAAATTTCCGGTTCCCCCCCCCCCACCACTACCAAGCCCCGTCCCACTTTGATACGAGCTTGAAATGTTTCTAAAAATATCTTTGTGGTCATTTCGAGAAATGGACGATCTGGTTAAAATGTTTTCGTTTGTGTGTGCGTGTGTGTTTTCGAACTACCCCCAGTCTAACAATCTTCTAACAAAATTATTTCGTACAAATTTCCGGTTCCCCCCCCCCCCACCACTACCAAGCCCCGTCCCACTTTGATACGAGCTTGAAATGTTTCTAAAAATATCTTTGTGGTCATTTCGAGAAATGGACGATCGTATCATAACAAAAACAACCGCCGATAACAACTTTGTTGACCGTACACTGAGGCGTCACGTGGTTATTGTTTCAGCAACACACAATCTGCTGGAGGGGGGGGGGCAGACAATTTTTTTTTTTGGTGTGGTGGGGGGGGGGGGATTCTTCACATAGGCGGATACAATCGTGACGACAACTAACTCAAGTTATTGAACAATAACAAGACAAGAATTTGTAATCCACAATCCACCAAGGTCTCATCATAGTGACTTGTTTGATGAGAGTTAAGAAAAGTAGCAAAACTGACCACGGAGGATGGGAGTGGGGGGTGGGGGTGAATGATCTTTACAGCACGGCATCTTCAAATCTGATTCCACTTCAAGAAAGAAGTCAAGAACTGCATCTATCACAAAGAAAAGAAAGAATGGGCTCTTCTGGTTGTGGACATGCCTCCTTCCCCCTCCCCTCCTGATTGTAAATAGTAAAAAACATACATCCCAGAACTAGTTGTAGGGTTGAAGAGATCCTCTGAACCATCTCACAAAGTTGAATAGTGTATGGCTTTTTCGCCTGATTCAGCATTTTCTGAATCAATCCCATGACTTAAAATGTATATTGGGGGAATAAAGATGACACTATTGATAGACAGACAGAAGAAATACAAGCGATTGTAGGGTGGCACATGTCTCGATGACCTCCGGCGAAGCTTGCACTTAACGAGCAACAAGAAGATTGAAAGTGTGATAGCAAACAGATGTAAGCGGTTGTCTACAGGAGATTTATTGGGTCAACGAACCGTGTCTCCTCTTCTGTAGGCCAGTACAATAAGCGTTCTGTTTGGGTGTCAAGATACTGTGAGTGTGTGTATCAAGATACTGTGTGTGTGTCAAGATACTGTGTGTGTGTCAACATGCAGTGGGGGTGTAAATATACTGTGTGTGTGTCAAGCTACTGTGTGTGTCAAGATACTGTGTGTGTGTGTCAACATCCAGTGGGGGTGTAAAGATACTGTGTGTGTGTGTCAAGGTACTGTGTGTGTGTCAAGATACTGTGTGTTGGTGTCAAGATACTGTGAGTGTGTCAAAATAATGTGAGTTTGTCAAGATACTGTGTGGGGGACAAGATACTGTGTAGGTGTCAAGATATTGTGTGGGTGTCAAGATACTGTGTGGGTGTCACACATTCATGTGTCCTGGACGAGGCCATCTTTTTCAGTCAACCTTACATTAATAAATTATTGTGGTTATAAAATACAATTTTTTTTTAAAGAAACACATTCATACTCATCTCTCGGGATAGCAGACGGCATCATAGCTAAAATATGATCCACAGCATAGTCTAAATGTCGCTATTAGTCTAGTGGCTGGAAATATGGTCCACAGCATAGTCTAAATGTCGCTATTAGTCTAGTGGCTGGAAATATGGTCCAGAGCATAGTCTAAATGTCGCTATTAGTCTAGTGGCTGGAAATATGGTCCACAGCATAGTCTAAATGTCGCTATTAGTCTAGTGGCTGGAAATATGGTGCATAGCATAGTCTAAATGTCGCTATTAGTCTAGTGGCTGGAAATATGGTCTATAGCATAGTCTAAATGTCACTATTAGTCTATTGAACGTCAATGGCTGCTGGATTTAGTCATTGTTTTATAAAAATGAGTCGAGACCTGAACACCAAGTTCCCACAGTCTCATGCCGTGTTACTCTGAACGATGAACAACAGTGAAGTCGAGTGTAGGACATACATTCCAAAACGTTGATTTAAACTGATACGGAAAGAAAATGTGGAACATAATGAAAACATTGTTTCGTGTATGGTCTCGACAGAGGTTTGAAAAATAGTCACATTAAGTTGAACTTGGTATCATTTCTTTATACCAGGTGTATGAATACATTATTGTCTTGAGGACTATTTTTTACAGCGTCAATTTAAAAAAAAAAAAAAAATTTTTATAAAAAAGACGAGAGAATTAATATTGAAACTGCCATTAATATAAATATTATGTTTGATGCAATTAGTTCTCTAGTCATTGCAAACGCAAACTTTACTTACAAGTTGGGATTTATTTTATATATGTATGTAGGCATTTTTATATAGCGCTTACCTTACAGCTCTAAGCGCTTTACAATTATTAAAAACATGTAAACTATTTAAACTGCTGAAGTGAAATAAAAAGGAAAAACCAGAGACACTAGAATAGCAACAACTATGTTAAAAATGACTATAGAAACAGTAGCTTAAACATTTAACTTAATGAAGTCACCCTATCTACTTTTCTAAATTGTTTTTTTTATAAAAACACTTTTTATATAATGTACTATCAGGTAAACCATGTCTTAGTCGCCCCTACCCATCCATTATTGATTTTCCACCTCTGTTCCACTAGTCAACAACCCACTTAAAAAGTATACTGCCCGAAAGTCGATATCGATCACCGTCTATCGATCCCCGTCGTATTTGATCGTGTCATAAGAATATCGATGTGATCACCGCCTTCCACGCAACTGCGTGTTGTGTGGTTTTTAGGAGTGTGGGGGGGGGGGGCGCAAATGTGGTGGAACTATTCAAAGAAAAGCGCCCATACTTAGTTCACCAAAAAAATTGGAATTTCCTCTCCACAACAACGAAAAAGGCACAGCATTGTGGAGTGACTGATGATTCAAAATATTCTATGGAGAATCAACAGTTTCCCTTACACCTAAAGAAATGTAAACCCCGAGTATGGACATCTTCAGAATGTGGTGTTTAAGAAGCGGCAGCCGGTGGTTTTTTTTATTTTTAAAAATCAATTTGAAATGTAACCTTGACATTGAATCTTTATTTTGACGTAGAGCTCGGATAGAGAACATTCTTAAGATCTCGTTTCCGGTTGGCACAAAGATGTACTTTTGGGCCCCTCTCATCGCATAGGCCTGATCCATCAATAATGAAAGTTTATCGAAGAATACGTCTATTTTAAAATAACGACTACATATTTCAACGTCGTTACTATTTCAGGAAAGTAACACGGTCCATGAGAAGGAGGGCAGCCTTGTGTACGGAAATGACAGTCTTTGGTAGGGAAATGACAGTCTTTGGTAGGGAAATGACAGTCTTTTGTAGGGAAATGACAGTCTCGTGTAGAGAAATGGCAGTCTTGTGTAGGGAAATGGCCTGGGGAGAGGGTGAAATTGCCTGTGGAGAGGGTGGCAGGGCCTGGAGAGAGGGTGACAGGGCCTGGAGAGAGGGTGGCAGGGCCTGGAGATCGGGTGACAGGGCATGGGGAGAAGGTGACATGGCCTGGGGAGAGGGTGACAGGGCCTGGAGAGAGGGTGGCAGGGCCTGGGGATGGGGTGACATGCATGGGGAGATGTTGACTGGGTCTGGGGAGAGAGTGGCAGGGCCTGGGNGGGTGGCAGGGGCTGGGGGGAGGTGGCAGGGGGTGGGAGAAGGGTGACATGGCATGGGGAGAGGGTGGCAGGGCCTGGGGAGACGATTGCAGGGCCTGGGGATGGGGTGACAGGGCCTGGGGAGAAGGTGACATGGCATGGAGAGAAGATGACAGGGCCTGGGGAGAGGTTGACATGACCTGAAGAGAGGGTGATATGGTCTGGAGAGAGGGTGACAGGGCCTGAGCAGAGAGTGACAGGGCCTGGGGAGAGGGTGACAGGGGTAGAGAGTGACGGGTCCTGGGGAGAGGGTGACAGGGCCTGGGTAGTGTGTGGGGCCTCGGGGGATGTGATAGCAAGAAAAGTTAAAGAAGATGACTCATGAAATTATACAATGTCGCCCCACGGAACAAACCCTTCTCCAGGCTACCCTTTATAATAGTCGATAAATTTGTTGGAGGAACTTGTACTGAAACTTGATAAAACATCCAAGTATAGGACTCATTATTTAATTATTGAAAAAAAAAAAGTTATGTTGTTTAACAATGTTTTAGACATGTATCAGGTTAAAGTATTTAAGAATTTTCTTTGAAACTCAAAAATGCGACAAATGTAATGGACTATGACAAATGTAATGGACTATGACAAATGTAATGGACTATGACAAATGTAATGGACTATGACAAATGTAATGAACGATGTAAAATTTAATAGACAGTGACAAATGTAATGGTCTATGACTAATGGAATGGACCATGACAAATGTAATTGTCTATGACTAATGTAATGA
This sequence comes from Lymnaea stagnalis, assembly GCA_964033795.1. Taxonomy (NCBI): domain Eukaryota; kingdom Metazoa; phylum Mollusca; class Gastropoda; family Lymnaeidae; genus Lymnaea; species Lymnaea stagnalis. The sequence goes on along the minus strand of CAXITT010001351.1, from coordinate 91,761 downwards.
ACTATGACAAATGTAATAAACTATGACAAATGCAATGGACTATGGCAAATGTAATAACTATGACAAATGTAATGTGCTATGACAAATGCAATGAACTTTTACCATCAGTCTCGCAATTCGGTTTGTATGTAAGCTATTTAAAAAATAAAAAGTTGACCAGTAGGTAGAACAGACAAAAGTTCTACTAGTTGTAGACATAGTACATTTTTTTTTTAAAGTGCGCTAAACGAGAGTGAGTGATATAATATTACAATAATTGTGGAAACAACGCAACCACAGTTATCCTCTAGGTATGTATTATAAGATTACCCAAACACGCGTTTTTTAAAAATAAAATATTGCAAAAAGACGTTAACAAACGACCAATTTCTTTGCAATAAACAATCTCTTTGTGTAACATCTAAATATAGAATTTCATAGGACTACCCTATGCCCTATACTAAGTCGTAAATGAATCACATCTACGTACTAGGCCATGCATAGATTAATCTAATCAACATGTTAGTGTAAATACACCAAAACAAGCACACATTCAAAATCTGAAACTCAGCACAATAATCTAATAGAAAGAATCTAACAAGTAATTTGTTTTTAAAAAATGTATAACGTTCCAATACAAAAGTCTCACATGCGGAATCTCACAGCTGTCCTTTGTATTACGCACTTCGTACCAACGATTTGTTTTGTATCACAGCCGAAGTCTTCAAGATATTTAAAGCACAGTCGAGTAAGAACTCTTCCCTACTTACTTGTATCCTTGTCACCAACCGAACAGGCACTAACTGAACACACACACACACGCACGGGGGACCCAGCGTTAGCTAAGCCACTGACGACGTCGTTTATTTAAACACCGTGCGCAATCAAGTGTGGTGCCCCACACTGCGGTCACGGTCCGATACCTGGCTTAGAGTTTTGGGATTATATACTTTTTTTAGGGGGGGGGAGGGGGGATGGGGGGGGGGGTCCGTCATGTTGGTATGTTACCGGCGGTACTCGGAATCAACGGAAATTCCCGATAGTACTCTTTGGAGTAACAGTTCTCACCGTTTGTACTTTGGGGGGGGTGGGGGTATGGGGGGGGGGGTCCGTCATGTTCGTATGTTACCGGCGGTACTCGGAATCAACGGAAATTCCCGATAGTACTCTTTGGAGTAACAGTTATCACCGTTTGTACTTTCGATTGAAAGTACTTTATGACAGAGAAAATGATCTTTTAGAGCCTCTATGTCCTACACAGGAATAAAAATAATTCCCGTCAGAAATCCAGATTAAAAGTAATTCCCGCCTGCGCTCACAACAACAAGTCTAAGTACCGTCCAGGAAATTATATCTGACCTTTCAGTGTTTCAAAACTTGGGGGTATATTCAGCTGTGCCCTACATACGCTGAACTTGATGGTTCTTCCCATAGCTCATGTCCGACAAGGAGATCCTGAATTACCGGAACGTTACAAGAACATGGGGGTAATTGATTGGTTGTTACGTATTGTGTTATCCTGTCATAGCTGCTGCTACAAGTGGCTGAAACTAATGGTTCATGTTCATCGCATATTTCTGAAGTAGTGTAACCGTTGCTGGGCTTTATCGTGAAGAGCTTAGTGGCTAATAACGTCGCATTTTTTAACTCAAACACTGAGAGTTGTTTAAGTGCAGGCCTACTTGCCTTCATATGATGTTTTAAAAAAAAAAAATTAATTTAAACTTTTTAAAATACTCCACTTTCGGTCAACGTTTATATTAGTTTGGTCAAGTTGTTTTTTAGTTTGGTCAACATTTATTTTAGTTTGGTCAGCGTTTATTTTAGTTTGGCCAACGTTTATTTTAGTTAGGTCGACGTTTATTTTTAGTTTGGTCGAATTTTATTTTAGTTTAGTCAATGTTTATTTTAGTTTGGTCAACGTTATTTTAGTTTGGTCAACGTTTATTTTAGTTTGGTCAACGTTTATTTTAGTTTGGTCAACGCTTATTTTAGTTTGGTCAACGTTTATTTTAGTTTGGTCAACGTTTATTTTAGTTTAGTCAACGTTTATTTTAGTTTAGTCAACGCTTATTTTAGTTTGGTCGAATTTTATTTTAGTTTGGTCGACTTTTATTTTGGTCATTGTTTATTTTAATTCGGTCGAGATTTCTCTAATTCGACGAGTGAACGTGCTTCAGTATACTGGTGACTTTTTATCATGTTTGTTTTGACAGATATCCGAATTAGTCGAAGTCTAATCGGCCAATGTTTATCTAATTTGGTCAAGACTTATCAAGTTTTGTCAATATTATTGACAGATTACCATGACCCCCTAGAGCATTTATACGCAGTGACGTAACTGAGGTTAGTGCTGCAGGGAATGGCCCACTCCCACCCAAAAAAAAAAAAAATGAAAAAAATAAATTTTACAACATAAATTACAAATTTTCCGCCTGGGGCGAAAGTTGCCTTAATTACACCCCATTTTTCGCCAGTCTTAATATCAATAGAAATCATATCATAAAACTTCTTTTTTATGAGGGGGGAGGGAAGAGGGGTTGAATTTGTTTCTCATCTTGCAATGGAAGGCGTGTAGAGTTAGTAGAAAATTCAAACAGATATTTAAAAAAAAATATATATATATTTTGAAGATTGTGTTTAAAATAGCCCTGGGCAGACTTAACCGGATTTTGTTCACGTGACGAAACTTTGGGTGTATGAGGGGTTGTTGGGCCAGTTCTGACACCACCCTCCATGATCCCTGGGTGGATCACAAGGTGAAGGTCACCAGAGGACTGCCCGTGTGCATTCAGCCATTCTAAACTTCTTTTCAACCATTATGCACGACCCCGCCTTTTAGGTCTAGATTTTTTTTTCTTAACATGTCACGGCCCAGCAGCTACAGAATGCAAGTGTTCTTAACATTTGGTTGGTGCTGGGTCCTTACCCTGGAATAAATTGTGTCTTTAAATGTGGTGCTGGGTCCTTAACCCGAGATAAATTGTGTCTTTAAATGTGGTGCTGGGTCCTTAACCTGGGATAAATTGTGTCTTTATATGTGGTGCTAGGACCTTAGGCCGGGATAAATTGTGTCTTTAAATGTGGTGTTTGGTCCTTACCCCGGGATAACTCGTGTATTTAAATGTGATGCTGGGTCCTGATTTTGTTTTTAAATATAATGCTCATTGCTTTCCTTGGCTTAAAGTGTTCTTTGACGTTGATTGTCGGCCCTTTCTCCGTGATGCTTGTACTTCTCTAAAAATTACCCATATCAAACATCATAGTTATAATAATTAATTTTAGCATATTTAATTTTATAATTGTTCTTACTGTTGATTTTTCGCTGTAGAAGGCTTCTTGCCGACACGTTCGTTATTTAGTCGCGTTCTTTTTCAAGGTTTCCATAACTTTGTCTCATTTTCTCCTAATGCAAAAAAGATGAGACATTTGCCCTGGTCTTAGATGAGTGATAAAGAGCAAACATGTAGCACTGATGTAAGTTTTAGTGCCAGATCATCATGGTCTTGACATCGAGGCAAGGCATAGTATTTTCCAGAAATTTGATAGAGGAAATAAAGGGAGAGATCACAACAAAGAATACACAACAAGACCAATTGATAATGAATAATAACACAACAATAATTCGCAGTAGGTTAGACAATTTACAAACTTGACAATCACAATCTAATACCAAATAATATTTATTTATTAACAAGAGGGCCTAAATTTCAATCTATAAAGTGCTAAGATAACACTAATCACTCAAGTTAACAAAAATACGTAATCGTAAAGAAAGTTATCTCTGTACTCTGACATTAATAATGTTAAAAAAACTATTTGAGTCTTGTGTTCAATTATTCGTTATTTCTGGATTAGGTAATTAGTATCAAATTAATAATGTCCTCTTATTTTACACACTGATTGCACTGTCTACTGTAATTTTTCAACAGAAAGTTTAAATAAGTTCATTTCATATTCCCCCCCCTCCCCCCCGCATCCGGGCACATAGGTCAGGCTATCAGCAAAGTAGTTCAACCTGACCAAACGTAGGTTGGTCGATAGTTCCACATCTAGATGTCTTGCTGCATCAGAAGAGGTGACTCAAAGACTTAGAGTATTGTCTGTCCCTTTCAAATATCAGTTGGATTAAGTTGGATCTTTTATGAAGCTCTGCAACAAATCACTTGTAGTACACAGAAGAGTTTACAATTAAGAGTTCATCAGTTGTTCCCACGGATTGGCTGAAGATTAATCACTAGTAGTATTAGAAACTTGTTAACGCTAACGATTCTTCCGCCATCTTGAATTCTAATCATCAGCTGATTGCTTCCCTAAGGAAAACAGTTGTAGCTTTCAATAGATATAATTATGTCCTCATCTTTTACATTTTACCCCGTTCCTAGCTGCTTAGCTGTATAAGCCACAATATATTCACATGAATAGTTAATTAACGCTTCAGAAATTTAATTAAAAAGTAATTAGTTCAGGTAAATGGCCATGGCTTTGAGCTAATGTTCTTAGTCAATCTATTAACGTTTTTTTGTATGCCCTCAAAAATTATCATTATTACTTTTATAATTAATTCTATAACTATCATATTGAAGATTAAAAGATTTTTAACTCAAAATTCACCATAAAAGTATTAAGTAACAGCCTCCAGCAATTCCTAATGGGACGGTCCTGGGAAGAAACGATCTAGAAAATTCAATTTAAAATGTGTTCGTATTTTTTTTTTTTTTTTTTTTTTTTTTTTATTTTTTTTTTTTATCCCATTATTTGTTTTAAAATTTTTTTTTACATATTTTGTAAAAACTATAAACATTGGTCATTTATTTTAGATATGCAAATTATCGAGTTATGAACGTTAAAAAATGTTGGGTGTTGAGTGGAGTCGTTTCCGCGTGAAACCATTTTCGTACACTGTTTAAAAGTGAGTAGTAACAAATGTATCACACATCTCTTTTGAAGAAAGCAGACATTAAATCGGATGGCTTATTACATTTGAGAACCGAGTAGAAAATAAAAATATAATTTGAAGAAGCAAGAAATTTTTTTCAATAGTTGAGCTCAATTTTGTAATGTGCAGCCACCCCATTTTGACGGTTTTAATTTTTTTTTAAATAAAGTCGTCACCACCAACAAGATTTGTGTAGGGTCTCCGCCTGCAGTAGACGAATTATGGTCGTGATGGCCTGAGAGGTGAATTTTTTACCTCGGCACCAAGGCGGTAGTGTGATGTTTGAAGGTCGAAGAGACACGCTGGCAACAGGCCGCATAAAGGCCTCTATGTCAGCCAGTCTATTCATTTTGGTGAACGGTCTTGGTAGATCTATGCCATGTTCCTAAGAGGAACTGTCTTCACATCTATGCCATGATCCTGAGAGGGAATGGTTTTGACAGATTTATGGCATGTTCCTAAGAGGCAACGGTATTGATACATCTAGGCCATGTTCCTAAGAGGGAACGGTCTTGACACATTTATGGCATGTTCCTAAGAGGCAACGGTATTGATACATCTAGGCCATGTTCCTAAGAGGGAACGGTCTTGACACATTTATGCCATGTTCCTAAGAGGCAACGGTATTGATACATCTAGGCCATGTTCCTAAGAGGGAACGGTCTTGACACATTTATGGCATGTTCCTAAGAGGCAATGGTATTGACACATGTAGGCCATTTTCCTAAGAGGCAACGATATTGTCACATCTAGGCCAGGTTTCTAAGAGGAAACGATTTTGACACATCAGTGACATGTTCTCGTGGGGGGGGGGTAGTCTTGACACATCTATGTCATGTACCCCAGAAGGAAGACAATATCTCTGGATTAAAATGTGCGGTGGTGGTGGTGGCGGTGACGGTGGTGGCTTACACGTTGATTTTGACATGGTGGCGTAACTGGCCAGTACATGGTATAACAACGGTAAGCTCCTTTGTCCACTTTCTTATTATAGCCTGACCCACTCACCAGGGTGGCGACCTTGAGCTAACAAACCAGATGGTCCACCGCGCTGATTGGCGCTTCAGGTGCTGTCAGGTCGTACGCTATTTGGTGACGTCACACTTGATAACAGATTCCGTACCTGGCCAAGACCCGCCCCCCAAATCCCCTCCACAGAAACTGCCTATCAGTGTCAATTTTTAGTACCCAGTAAAAGTCGCAAGGGCTTAGTCCATCAGCCTGTTCATGAACAACCCGGAAGCAGGTTATACGCCACTCTACTATCTTCCATTGGTTGAAGCGATATGACCATCTGTCCATTACATCTTGTATTTAACGTGTGTCCAAAGGAATATCATATTTTGTAAGACTTTTATGTGATGCAGTGCCACTTTTAGAAATTTCGTCGAAAGAAAATTGATCGACGGAAATTTTGTCGAAACTTTCTTTGAGTTCACACATTACAATTTTGCGTCAAATTTCTTTTTGGAGGCGTTATTTTCTTTTACTATATGGTACAGTGCGTTCAAAAAGAAATTTGACGACAGAAGGGAAAATTACATTATCAGTTTTGTTACGGGCGGTTTTTAAATCAAAGAAACTTAGAGCAATGGCTGAAATAGACAATGTACGCAATGGCTGAAATAGACAATGTACGCAATGGCTGAAATAGACAATGTACGCAATGACGTCATATTTGTAGTTATCAAAATTACAATAATTTTATTTTTATTTCGCAATATTAACAACGAACTGAAAGTAACAGATGTTTGGGTTTTCCCGATAAATGGGATTACGATGCAATCCTCAGATCATACTTTTTTTTAAATTAATATTTTTTGTTCAGAACTTTTACATTCGGATAAAACGTTTAAAGTAGTTCAATAGTTTTTACTTGAAATGCATTTGTAATTTATGATAATTATACTTAAACTTTAACTTAAATAAAAGCGGATATATATAATTTTTTTGCGCATTTAAATGGAATCGATTTCCGCAAATTAATATAAAATAACTATAATTATCTTTAAGAATCTAAACGTATCTAAATACTTTCGGTTCTATAGCGTTATGTCAGCATTGCTCATTTATATATATATATATATATATATATATATATATAAATGCAAAATCTATTTAAAAATGAAACTTTTTTCAATGGCATTGCTACGTACCTTTTAAANTATATATTATTTTTTTATTATTATTTTTTACTTTGAACCGTGCTTCGAGCCTTTGGGCATGAAGCGTTTTTTTGAAATAAAATTTATTATTATTATTATTATTATTATTATTATTATATATTAATACAACACCAACCAATCGAAAACATTCTTATGAAGTACAGCACCAACAACAGCATAAAACGTCTGACCCTTGACTTAATGATGTTATTAACGCAAAATCAAACATCCATTAACGAAATATGCTGACCGGCAGGATATGTGTATGAAGCGTGTGTGTGTTTGATCCATATGTGTGATGCTTGTGTGTGTTTGTTTGGCAAAAGGAAACAATCACAGGAAAATATTCATGGAAAAAGTCAGAAGTTTTGCTAGGAAAAAGTCACACATTTTTCTAGGAAAAAAGTCACAGGAAAATGTCTCAGGAAAAAAGTCACAGGAAAATGTCTCAGGTAAAAAGTCACAGGAAAATGTCTCAGGAAAAAAGTCACAGGAAAATGTCTCAGGAAAAAAGTCACAGGAAAATGTCTCAGGAAAAAAGTCACAGGAAAATGTCTCAGGAAAAAAGTCACAGGAAAATGTCTCAGGAAAAAAGTCACAGAAAAATGTCTCAGGAAAAAAGTCACAGGAAAAAAGTCACAGGAAAAAAGTCACAGGAAAAAAGTTGCAAGAAAATATTCTAATTAAAACGTCATAAGAAACACTCTCAGCAAAAAGTCTCAGGAAAAATAGTTCCATGAAAATAGTTCCATGAAAATAGTTCCATGAAAATAGATCCATGAAAATAGTTCCATGAAAATAGTTCCATGGGTGCTCCAGTATTTCCAGATATCATTGCGGCCCTTTGCTGGTGATAATAATTTGTTTAGAAAAAATAATTTAATGAAACAATTTATATAATACTAAAAGAGTATTAGAAACATCTAGGAAAGATGAGTTATGTGAACGATGACTGTTGTGAAAGATGTTTGTTGCGAAAGATGAGTGTTGTGAAAGATGAGTGTTGTGAAAGATAATTGTTGTGAAAGATGAGTTTTGTGAAAGAATAGTACACCGTAATTATAGCGAATACCTTGTTTTAGCTTTTATTAGCTAACGCCCACCCCCTCCCCCCATTTTTACACTTTTCTCAACCCCCACATCTATTTCCAAGGAATTGTGATACATGATACAAAATTAAATCAATATTATTTATAGATTTTAAAAGAAAACATCGCTGCATATTATGATTAGATCAATCTTATGGCGTTACTTGGGAATCAGATAATGCGCTGGAAGTTAGGTCACACAAGAGGTTAGGTCACGAAAGAGGTTTTGATCACGCTAGAGGTGAGATCACGCTAGAGGTTAGGTAAAGCTTGAGGTTAGGTCACAATAGATGTTAGGTCAGGCTAGTGATTAGGCTACGCAACAGGTTAGCTCACACTATAGGTCAGGTCACGCTAGATGTTAGATCACGCTAGAAGTCAGGTAACGATAGAGGATAGGTCACGCTAGAGGTTAATTCACGGTAGAGGTTAGGTCACACTAGGCTGGTCAACATTGGAGAAACGACGACGACAATCCAGGCTCTCCATGATGTACAAGATAAAAAATGGGCTGGTCCACTGTTCCAGTATTAAACAGAAACTCGTCCCTCTCCCCCATAGACAGCGACGAGGCTATGACAGGCAATTCAGGCTCATACCAGCAAGAAGCCAGCATAGGAGCTGCTCATTCCTGCCAAAGACAATCAGGGACTGGAACAATCTTTCAAAAGGAAAGGTTGAGGCAACAACACCAGACACATTTGTGTCTATTGCCTCAAGCCTTCAAACCCCTAGTGCATGATTCCCTCACAAAGTGGCACTGGAAATCTGTGAAATTTCCTCATCAACACCAGGAACAGAAACGTTGCAAATCCCATCTACATGCATAGGCGCGAAAATTATCAATAAATTGATCGTGGGCCCTTAAGATATAGAAGAATAAGAGGTTCGGTTATGCTAGAGGTTAGGTCACAATAGATGTTAGGTCAGGCTAGTGATTAGGTTACGCAAGAGATTAGGTCGCAATATAGGTCAGGTCACACTAGAGGTTAGATGAGGCTAGAAGACAGGTAAAGATAGAGGTTAGGTCACGCTGGAGGTTAGATCACGCTAGAAGAAAGGTAAAGATAGATGTTAGGTCGCAATATAGGTCAGGTCACACTAGAGGTTAGATGACGCTAGAAGACAGGTAAAGATAGAGGTTAGGTCACGCTGGAGGTTAGATCACGCTAGAAGAAAGGTAAAGATAGATGTTAGGTCACGCTGGAGGTTAGATCACTCTAGAAGTCAGGTCACTATAGAGGATAGGTTGAACTAGAGGTTAAGTCACTGTAGAGGTTTGGTCACGATATAGGTTTTGTTGACGCTAGAGGTTAGATCATGCTAGCGGTTAGACCAACTTTAGGTTAGGTCACGCTGGAAGTTAGATCACGCTAGAAGACAGGTAAAGATTGAGGTTAGGTCACGCTGGAAGTTAGATCACGCTAGAAGACAGGTAAAGATAGAGGTGAGGTCACGCTGGAAGTTAGATCACGCTAGAAGACAGGTAAAGATAGAGGTTAGGTCACGCTGGAGGTTAGATCACGCTAGAAGACAGGTAAAGATAGAGGTTAGGTCACGCTGGAGGTTAGATCACGCTAGAAGACAGGTAAAGATAGAGGTGAGGTCACGCTGGAAGTTAGATCACGCTAGAAGACAGGTAAAGATAGAGGTAAGGTCACGCTGGAGGTTAGATCACGCTAGAAGACAGGTAAAGATAGAGGTTAGGTCATGCTGGAGGTTAGATCACGCTAGAAGACAGGTAAAGATAGGGGTTAGGTCACGCTGGAGATTAGATCAAGCTAGAAGACAGGTAAAGATAGAGGTTAGGACACACTGGAGGTTAGATCACGCTAGAAGACAGGTAAAGATAGAGGTTAGGTCACGCTGGAGGTTAGATCACGCTAGAAGACAGGTAGAGATAGAGGTTAGGTCAGTTAAAGCTAAATTGAGCATCGACGGTGTAGCTTTTTCCACTATGAAAGACTCTATGCCTATACACGACATTTCAATCCAGGGTAAAGTATTGGCTTCTAAGAAATAGCTGGCGGATTTCTAGAACTAAATCTTGACATTCTACAAAGATACATTCTTCCTGATCTGTATTCTACACAGATACATTCTTCCTGATCTGTATTCTACACAGATACATTCTTCCTGATCTGTATTCTACACAGATACATTCTTCCTGATCTTTATTCTACACAGATACATTCTTCCTGATCTGTATTCTACACAGATACATTCTTCCTGATCTGTATTCTACACAGATACATTCTTCCTGATCTTTATTCTACACATATACATTCTTCCTGATCTGTATTCTACACAGATACATTCTTCCTGATCTGTATTCTACACAGATACATTCTTCCTGATCTGTATTCTACACAGATACATTCTTCCTGATCTGTATTCTACACAGATACATTCTTCCTGATCTGTAATCTACACAGATACATTCTTCCTGATCTGTATTCTACACAGATACATTCTTCCTCATCTGTATTCTACACAGATACATTCTTCCTGATCTGTATTCTACACAGATACATTTTTCCTGATCTGTATTCTACACAAATACATTCTTCCTGATCTGTATTCTACACAGATAAATTCTTCATGATCTGTATTCTACACAGATAAATTCTTCCTGATCTGTATTCTACACAGATACATTCTTCCTGATCTGTATTCTACACAGATACATTCTTCCTGATCTGTATTCTACACAGATACATTCTTCCTGATCTGTATTCTACACAGATATATTCTTCCTGATCTGTATTCTACACAGATACATTCTTCCTGATCTGTATTCTACACAGATACATTCTTCCTGGTCTGTATTCTACACAGATACATTCTTCATGATCTGTATTCTACACAGATACATTCTTCCTGATCTGTATTCTTCACAAATACATTCTTCCTGATCTGTATTCTACACAGATAAATTCTTCATGATCTGCATTCTACACAGATACATTCTTCCTGATCTGTAGTCTACACAGATAAATTCTTCCTGAACTGTATTCTACACAGATAAATTCTTCCTGATCTTTATTCTACACATATACATTCTTCCTGATCTGTATTCTACACATATACATTCTTCCTGATCTGTATTCTACACATATACATTCTTCCTGATCTGTATTCTACACAGATACATTCTTTCTGATCTGTATTCCACACAGATACATTCTTACGGATCTGTATTCTACACAGATACATTTTTCCGGATCTGTTTTCTACACATATACATTCTTCCTGATCTGTATTCTACACATATACATTCTTCCTGATCTGTATTCTACACAGATACATTCTTCCGGATCTGTATTCTACACAGATACATTTTTCCTGATCTGTATTCTACACAGGTTAATTCTTCCTGATCTGTATTCTACACATATAGATTCTTCCTGATCTGTATTCTACACAGGTACATTCTTCCTGATCTGTATTCTACACAGGTACATTCTTCCTGATCTGTATTCTACACAGGTACATTCTTCCTGATCTGTATTCTACACAGGTACACCCTTCCTGATCTGTATTCTACACAGGTACATTCTTCCTGATCTGTATTTTACACAGGTACACCCATCCTGATCTGTATTCTACACAGGTACACCCTTCCTGATCTAAATTCTACACAGGTACATTCTTCCTGATCTGTATTCTACACAGGTACACCCTTCCTGATCTAAATTCTACACAGGTACATTCTTCCTGATCTGTATTCTACACAGGTACACCCTTACTGATGCGATCCTGACATCCGTCTTGTAAGAATTGTTTAATTTAAAGTGAATGGGGGGAAATACACTGACTTAGTTTGATACCACTCCGACTCCTCCAGATCATATTCAACTGCTGGGTTCTTGTTTGAACAATCATGTGCACAAAGGCGAACAGTTATACGGAGTTCTATTTTTAGACTTATATCAATAATATCACAAGTGCCAGCTGATTGGTGTGTTTTTTTTTACAAGGTGAGGAAATCGAAAATATGACGTCATGTGTTTTAACAAAAAGTTATTTCTAAGAGACGTACAAATACAATAAGTTCGTGGCATATAAGAGCAGACGACAGGTTCATTTGTAAATGGGTAAAAGGAGTGTTCATTTGTAACTGGTCAAAATGAACAGTTCATTTGTAACTGGTCAAAATGACCAGTCCATTTGTAACTGTGCAAAATCACAGGTTCATTTGTAACTGGTCAAAATGAAAGGTTCGTTTGTACCTGTGAAAAAAGACCGGTTTATTTGTAACTTGGCAAAAGGACTGGTTCCTTTGTAATTGGGAAAAACTGACTCTTGATTGATGTAACCTCACATTCTTTTTATACATATTTTTGCAGTATTAGCAGGCATTAGGGATTTTTCTCTTAGCTAAATTAATTAATTATTGCTTTAATTAAAATTACTTTACCCATGTTAAATTTGAGTACTCTATATTTTTTTTTAAATTTAATACCTTAATCGAAAATTGAATAAAATAAATACATTCAATTCTCTAAATAAGGAAACAATTATATAAACGACCATACAAATTATTTAATTTAAAAAAAAAATCTAAAATCAATTTGTTAAAAATAACATTGGAAAAAAAAACTATTTAAATAAGTTTTATCTGTCCAAATTATCAAAAGAAATATTTTGGCCTCGGACACGCAGCGCCGCCATTTGCACCCGGGTCCGATTAGACCAATGCTATTCGGATGTCATTAGTGATAGTTTATTTTAGTTAAACTGAAGAAGTAAGTTTACAAACATAATATAGTCCATTCCATTATCTTTCATTTGATACCTCATTTTGTCTTACAAACCCAACAATAATATTTTAAATAGTTTTTTAATCCCAACCTCTCACTTCTGGTACCCGGGTGCGAATAGTCGCAGCCTATATAAATATCATATTTTTAAGAAATAACTTTTGGTACTTAAAAAAACTAATTTCGCGGACCCCGGGGTGGGGGTGGATACTTATTAGGGTTGGTAAGAATCATGACTACACTTCTTGGTGTGGGAAATGTTGTCTTGTTAAATGAAATACTTGGAGGACTTTTTAATCTCTGACATTTTTTTTTCTAAAACTCGGTAAAACTATCAATAAATAAGAGTGCATTTGTTAATTTTTTCTGACTGATCCCCCCCTCCCCCCTCC
>CAXITT010001351.1:55605-78081 GCA_964033795.1 Lymnaea stagnalis | reverse complement strand
TTTGATGAATGAAATAACTGGGAAGGGGGAGGTGGTCTCCCCCTGTCCCCCCCCCCCCCAATCAAAGTGTGGGTTTTTTGGGGGGAGGGGGGTTTAACATCGGTGAGGGGGAGATTTATGTGTCGAATCTATGTCAGCCGTGGATTGTGGGGGGCGGGGTAAAGGTAACATTAACAAACTGAATGTAAACAGACTTTCTTTGACCGCACTGGTACCAAGAGTGAATATATGTTATATAACATAAATGTAACTATATAAGACTAAAGACGATAGAATGTTGACAAAGCACTTAAGCCAGAGATAGAGAGAGAGAGAGAGAGAGAAGGGAGAGAGATAGAGAGAGGGAGACGAATGGGTTAGGGAGAACGCAAAAGAGAGGAGAGAGATAGAGAGTGGTTTAACAGCAACGTCTCGATAATCTGGGGGACAAAGAATTAATTGGTCTGATTGTTACCTGTCTTAATCATTATCTATGAATACAACTTTCTGATTTTTTAAACACATAATGCACAACGTGATTTTTCTTGAGTGCCGCCACTGACTTATGATGAGGTGACAGGCCTTACTGAGTATTACAGGGAAGGCGTATAGAATTGGGGTAACAAGGTATATGGACAGGGGCGTAACCATAATGTTTTGAGCATACATAAAACAAATAACTATCTGTAAAATGTATATGATATTTTGAGCTATTTGGAATTAGTTTTACCGTTATGATGACATAGTTGAATCAGAAAGCTTTTGTTTGCTTCACAATCAAGTTTTAAAAGAAAAGAGTTGTCGTGTTTTGTATCACTGACCTGGCAAGGCTGTCTTCTGGCCTTCAAGCCTATCCCATCGTCAAATTCAAAACGCGATTTTGAAAATAAAAAATTCACATTCATTTATTCTGTTTGTTTAATAAACCTTCAAAAACGGGATCTGTGCACTTACTCTGAACAATTCATGCATGTGTTAGTGTATTCCTAGGTCAGGGTGACCACGGATTGACAAGCATTGACACAAAGACGAAAAGCAAAACAAAAGAAAGTAATACAATATTTACATCGACTTGTATATTATGTAACTCTAAGCCGGGAAGCACAGTGGCATGAAACCCTTTAAACTTCCTGGACTCATCATAACGTCGCCGGCCATGGACACCCAACACATGCGTCTCCTGCTTATATCATGGCATGTGTCTTTTGGATTGTCGTGAATCGGGGCCCTGATGCTATTATGATTTGGGTCTCTGGTTGCTTCAAAACGCGGACCTTAGATTTTTACATGAAATCCTGCTCTGTATCTATCTTGGCTTGCCTTGGATTAGTCTCTAAGACTCTGTTGTATGAAATATCGTTGTTCAAAGCTTAGCCTTGTGAATTTTATTTACATATTTTGAGCGCTACTCCTTCCCCTTAACTGTGATCTTCTCGGAGGCCTGAAGTGAGACGTAACACATTGAATGTCATAGGGGTTGCGAGGGTGACAACGTTTGCCGCGCTCCACAGGGGGTGTTTTGGGGGTGAACTCTTCACGCTCTAGTATTTTTGAAATACAGCCAGTCACGAATGAACTACTTTTGATTGCAAAAATGTATCCCCGATCCTCAAGTCGAGAGACCTGAAAGGATATATTAAGGGTAGCCACAAGTCAGATCAGAAGTCTGATCAATTCTATTTTCTTTGTTTTGTTTATGATATTGGTGTGAGAGTGTGAGCCTTACGTTTAGTGAGAAAATCTAACGTTTAGTGAGAGTGCCTTATGTTTAGTGAGAGTGCCTTATGTTTAGTGAGACAGCCTTACGTTTAGTGAGACAGCCTTACGTTTAGTGAGAAAATCTAACGTTTAGTAAGACAGCCTTACGTTTAGTGAGAAAATCTAACGTTTAGTAAGAAAGCCTTACGTTTAGTGAGACAGCCTTACGTTTAGTGAGAAAATATAACGTTTAGTAAGAAAGCCTTACGTTTAGTAAGACAGCCTTACGTTTAGTGAGAAAATCTAACGTTTAGTGAGACAGCCTTACGTTTAGTGAGAAAATCTAACGTTTAGTGAGACAGCCTTACGTTTAGTGAGACAGCCTTACGTTTAGTGAGACAGCCTTACGTTTAGTGAGACAGCCTTACGTTTAGTGAGACAGCCTTACGTTTAGTAAGACAGCCTTACGTTTAGTGAGAAAATCTAACGTTTAGTGAGACAGCCTTACGTTTAGTGAGACAGCCTTACGTTTAGTGAGACAGCCATACGTTTAGTAAGAAAGCCTTACGTTTAGTAAGACAGCCTTACGTTTAGTGAGAAAATCTAACGTTTAGTGAGACAGCCTTACGTTTAGTGAGACAGCCTTACATTTAGTGAGAGTGCCTCATGTTTAGTGAGAAATTCTTACGTGTAATGTGGAAAAAAATCTTGATGACCTAAATTGCTACTTCACCACTAACGTCTTTGACCACTGACGTTAATGACTACAAACGTCATTGACCACTAACATCATTGACCACTAACGTCTTTGACCACCAAGTCTTTGACCACTAACGTCACTGGCTACAAACGTCATTGACCACTAACATCATTGACCACTAACGTCTTTGACCACTAAAGTCTTTGACCACTAACGTCATTGACTACAAACGTTATTGACCACTAACATCATTGACCACTAACGTCTTTGACCACTGACGTCTTTGACCACTAACGTGATTGACTACAAACATCATTGACCACTAACATCATTGGCCACTAACGTCTTTGACCCCTGACGTCATTGACCACTAACGTCTTTGACCACTGACGTCATTGACGACTTTGAATGAGACTTCGCTCCTCGCCTGCGAACACTAACGTCCTTCATTTAAACACTGACAGCGATTTCCCTGGCAAAGGAGACTCTCTCGCACCGCCGACTGTCGTTATCACCTCGTCATATGACGACAGTCACGCTTCACAACTAGAATATAATACTAGAAAAGTGTAGTCTTTGAACTTCTATCTTATATCTAAATATTTAAACTGCAATAAGAGAGTATAATGTCGGAGATGAAGGGGGTCGAGGGTTGGTAGAGAGCTGGCTATAATGAGCCGTGGGGGGAGGAAGTGTGGCTTCAGCAAGGATGTGACAGTGGGTTGTCATGACACAACATTGAACTAAAAAATTGCCCTGTGTAACAGCGATTTTGCCTGAGCTTATTTGTAGAATTTCCATTAAAAAATGAGTCTTCTGCTGACTATTCCTATCTACTCATCTCCCTTTAAACAGCAACTGATTTAATTTCATTTCCCTCCCAAGCCTTGCCACAGAACCCAAATTTGACAACATCAACCCCTCCTCCACCAAGCCTTGTCACAGAACCCAACACTGACAACATCTACCCCCCAAGCCTTGCCACCAACCAGCCACACCAACCAGCCGCCAAACAGCCACACCAACCACCCACCCCAACCACCCACCACAACCACCNACCCCCCCCCCCCAAGCCTTGCCACAGAACCAAACACTGAAATCCCCAAATATAAAGTTAAATGAATCAAACAAACCACGAGTGATTCTCTTGCAGTCCCTCGATTTTTTTTTTATGGTAATATTTCACTAGTGAAACTAGGATGTACTTTTACACTACACTACAACAGGACAGACATGCCAACTATGTGTTTAAGATGACACGCTTAAAGGTAGACGGATGGTTGATGATGACACACCTGGAGGTGGACGTAACCTGTCGGTATGCTGATATGGAACACTTCAAGATGTAGGGGTTTTATATGTGACACAAAAAGATGAACTGTTTTATCTTGACACACATAATGATTGACGTGTTTATCTTGACACACATAATGATTGACGTGTTTATCTTGACACACATAATGATTGACGTGTTTATCTTGACACACATAAGGATTGACGTGTTTATCTTGACACACATAAGGATTGACGTGCTTATTATGACACACATAAGGATTGACGTGTTTATTCTGACACACATAAGGAGTGACGTGTTTATTTTGACACACATAAGGATTGACGTGTTTATTTTGACACACATAAGGTTTGACGTGTTTATTTTGACACACATAAGGATTGACGTGTTTATTTTGACACACATAAGGATTGACGTGTTTATTTTGACACACATAAGGATTGACGTGTTTATTTTGACACACATAAGGTTTGACGTGTTTATTTTGACACACATAAGGATTGACGTGTTTATTTTGACACACATAAGGATTGACGTGTTTATTTTGACACACATAAGGATTGACGTGTTTATTTTGACACACATAAGGTTTGACGTGTTTATTTTGACACACATAAGGTTTGACGTGTTTATTTTGACACACATAAGGATTGACGTGTTTATTTTGACACACATAAGGTTTGACGTGTTTATTTTGACACACATAAGGATTGACGTGTTTATTTTGACACACATAAGGTTTGACGTGTTTATTTTGACACACATAAGGTTTGACGTGTTTATTTTGACACACATAAGGTTTGACGTGTTTATTTCGACACACATAAGGATTGACGTGTTTATTTTGACACACATAAGGTTTGACGTGTTTATTTTGACACACATAAGGAGTGACGTGTTTATTTTGACACACATAAGGATTGACGTGTTTATTTTGACACACATAAGGTTTGACGTGTTTATTTTGACACACATAAGGAGTGACGTGTTTATTTTGACACACATACGGTTTGACGTGTTTATTTTGACACACATAAGGTTTGACGTGTTTATTTTGACACACATAAGGAGTGACGTGTTTATTTTGACACACATACAGTTTGACGTGTTTATTTTGACACACACAGCTATAGACGCGTTCATTATAACACACAAAGAT
Source organism: Lymnaea stagnalis (assembly GCA_964033795.1). Taxonomy (NCBI): domain Eukaryota; kingdom Metazoa; phylum Mollusca; class Gastropoda; family Lymnaeidae; genus Lymnaea; species Lymnaea stagnalis. The sequence continues at coordinate 73,251 of CAXITT010001351.1, read as the reverse complement.
GGACACTTTTATTATGACACAAGTGCATAGAATGTACTATGTATGACGTGGGATAAACGCGTTTTTTCTCACTCTATTAACATTAACTTTAACTATCCAGATTAAAGAACTGATTCAAGCAATGGTGATGATGAACTTCAACAGGGGAGAGAAGTCAAAGAAAGTCGCACTGAACTGCATACATATTCTTACTTAAGAAGAACGTCCACCGTCAAAACTGGACAACTGCTAGATCCCTCTACCTATTAGACTCAAACCTCTAAAATCCCTGCATCGGTTACTCTGGAAAGAATAGTCTCCGTATCACCAGTTTCGATGAATTCATTTCTCCACCTCCATGACACCCCCCATCCACCTCCATGACACCCCCTCCACCTCCATGACACCCCCTCTCCACATCCCTTCCTCTCAATCCTGAACCATCTACATATTTAAACTTGTGCAATGATTTTAATATAATATATATATAATTTAATATAATATATGTATAATTTAATATAATATATGTATAATTTAATGTAAGATATATATAATTTAATGTAAGATATATATAATTTAATGTAAGATATATATAATTTAATGTAAGATATATATAATTTAATGTAAGATATATATAATTTAATGTAAGATATATATAATGTAATGTAAGATATATATAATTTAATATACGCTTTTTTTACTTGTTTGTTTTAAGCCCGTAAAACCCCCAATTTATTTGGCATTGTCACGTGACAACTGTCAACATAATAGTTAACAAGAACTCTTTGTTATTTTGTATATGCTTAAAAATTTGCATGCGCCCCCCGCCCCCCCCCCTATCCTTTTTCCCCTTTTTTCTCCCTTTTTCAAGTTCTGAATGGTTTTTTTTAAAAATTATTTGAACAGAGAAACAATGGAAAACGTTGAAAAAGTTTGACAAGACATTGAAACACAACGTTTTGTTGACTAGACATTGAATTACAACGCTTTGTTGACTAGACATTGAAGCACAACGTTTTGTTGACTAGACATTGAGGCACAACGTTTTGTTAACTAGACATTGAGGCACAACTCTTTGTTGACTAGAAATTGAAGCACAACGTTTTGTTGACTAGACATTGAAGCACAACGTTTGGTTAACTAGACATTGAAACACAACGTTTTGTTGACAAGACATTGTGTTACGCACTGACTTGTATTGGGAGATATTAATCTCCTATTTTAATTTAAATTTTTAATTGGCTCGTTGTAAACAGTGCCTAACAAAGGACGATACCCTAGAATCAACAATATTAAAGATACGACCCAAAACAGTTTCTAGTTACAATTAATTAAGATTTATTATGTCTTAAGATAATTACAAAATAAAATAAAATAAAATTACAATCTTCAACTTACAGTATGGCAGATGTCGTACCGGTACACAGTTAATACAATTAGAAATAATGATGCCAATAAATAATGCGAAATAAACACATATAAGTAGGAGCACACAAATACACAAAGAATAAAACACGCCTCGTAATGTTAAGAAAATCTATGTGAAAAATCTCCGTCCCCTCGTGCCTGTCAATCTCTTATATATATGTAGAGTAAGATGCTTCGAGAAGGGCTTATGACGTGTTGTTTACATCTCTCGGGTTAAGGAGTATATTCCAGAAATTACCCGAAAACAATCTACCCAATGCGTAATTGGAAGCCGACTGTAAACAAGATACTTCAAAGACCTAAGCCACACCCCTTTGTGAACACAGCGTCTCATGCGGGGTCAATCAGAGGGCACGCACGAGAAATATGATGTAAACAAGCTCTCTATAACACCTCCCCTCTTAAAAGAAAAAAATTTCATTGTTCAAAAATGGAATTCTTTTTCCATTAAAATTGAAGAAAGTACATTTCTTACTCTCAAAATATTAGACAAAAAACTTCTTAACAGCTTATAAACAATAACATAAGTGAAAATTAATTTCTGGACAAAGTATCTGCAATGACATTGTCTTTGCCTTTAATATGTTTGATGTCCAAATTATATTCTTGTAAAAATAGGCTCCATCTTAACAATCTTTGATTTTTGGAGACCATCTTATTCAAAAATGTTAAAGGATTGTGATCAGTAAAAACAAGTACTGAATGTAAAGAACAACTGACATAAAAATCAAATTGTTGGAGAGCAAGAATTAAACCTAAACATTCTTTTTCTACAGTGGAATAGTTTTTCTGATGTGAGTTAAATTTCTTTGAGAAATAAGAGACAGGATGATCTACATTGTGGTCATCTTCTTGAAAAAGAACTGCACCAATGCCAACATCACTGGCATCTACAGCTAATTTAAACTGTTTGTTAAAGTCTGGTGCAATGAGAACAGGAGCATTAGCAAGTATATTTTTAATGTTTTCGAATGCTTCCTGACAAGCATCTGACCAATGAAATTTTGCATTTTTCTTTAACATATTACTTAAAGGAGAAGCAATAACTGAGAAATTTTTGCAAAATTTTCTATAATAACCTGCCATTCCCAAAAATCTCATTAACTGTTTTCTAGTAGTGGGTGGTGGAAGTGATACAATAGCATTTATCTTAGCTTGAACAGGCTTTACATGACCTTGACCCACTATGTGACCTAAATATTCCACAGTTGCATGACAAAATTCACATTTATTTAAATTTACAGTTACATTTGCCTGCAAAAATTTTTTAAACAGAGATCTTAATTGGTTTACATGAGTTGAAAAATCTTGACTGTAAATAATTACATCATCAATATAGGCGCTGCAATTTTCCTGGTCAGCAATAATGTTATTTACAAGACGTTGGAATGTAGCTGGGGCATTTTTCATTCCAAACGGCATTACTTTATATTGATATAAACCATCTGGAGTACAAAAAGCAGAGATTTCTTTTGCTCTGTCAGATAGAGGAACCTGCCAATAACCTGATAGTAAGTCTATCTTGGTTACATATTTGGCATCACCTATTCGATCTATAAGATCGTCTATCCTTGGAATCGGAAAGGAATCAGTCTTTGTGAATGCATTCACTTTCCTGAAGTCAGTACAAAACCTGTAACTTTTGTCAGGCTTTGGGACTAAAATACATGGTGAACTCCAGTTACTAGAGCTTGGTTCAATTATATCATTTTCAAGCATGAACTTTATTTCAGACCGGATTATTTCAAGTTTTTCCGGATTGACCCTATAGGGGTGTTACTTGACCGGAACTGCATTGCCAATGTCAACATCATGTACAGCAATGTTGGTTTTATTAGGTACATCAGGGAAGAGTAAAACAAAATCTGCAATAACAGACTTAACAACATCCTTCTCTGACAATGACAAATGTCCTAGTTTCTTATCTAAGTTGGCCAATACTTCTGAATTTTTAAGTTTATAATTACCAACTTTTTCTGGGACACTTCCAAAGGTTTCAGTAACATTTTCTTTAAGTACTGAAGTTACAGTTGAGATTGTGTTAACATTTGTTTCTGAGGATGGACAATGATCATCACATTTTCTATCAAAATACTCTTTTAACATGTTAATGTGACATAACTGTTTCTTTCTTTTACGATCTGGTGTTAGCACAATGTAATTTAAATCATTGATTTTGGACTCAATAACATAAGGACCAAAATATCTAGCTTGTAGTGCTTGCCCTGGTATCGGCAAAAGCACAAGCACTTTGTCCCCTGAAGCAAACTGTCTGAATTTTGACTTTTTGTCATACCAAACTTTCATTTTAGATTGTGAATCTTTTAAATGTGTTTTAGCCAAATTAACGGCATTAAAAAGTTTAGTTTTAAATTTTTGGACATAGTCAAGAAGTCCTTCGGTGGGTGTCGATGACATCCACGTGTCCTTTAAAAGTTTAAGGGGACCGCGAACCGTGTGGCCAAACACCAGTTCGAAGGGGCTGAATCCAAGTGATTCTTGAACTGCTTCTCTTGCGGCGAACAATAGCATGTTGATGCCTTCATCCCAGTCTTTCTCTTGTTCTAGGCAGTAGGTTCTCATCATGTTCTTCAACGTCTGATGGAATCGCTCAAGTGCTCCCTGTGACTCAGGATGATATGCACTCGACAAGCAGTGTTCTATGCCCAACTGGTTCATCACTTGTTTGAATATTCCAGCCTTGAAGTTGGTTCCTTGGTCAGACTGTACAGACTTCGGAAGACCAAACAATGTAAAAAACTTCGTCAAGGCTTTGACGATGTTCGGAGTCTTGATATTGCGAAGAGGAATAGCTTCTGGGAATCTTGTTGACGCACACATGATTGTCAGCAAGTATTGGTGACCTGATTTTGTCTTTGGCAGAGGTCCAACGCAGTCTATAATAACGCGACTGAAAGGTTCTTCGAATGCTGGAATGGGTTGAAGAGGAGCTGCTGGTATCTTCTGATTTGGTTTCCCTACAACCTGACAAGTATGACATGATCTGCAGTATTCAACCACATCTTTCTTGATTTTGGGCCAAAAGAAGTGCGACGTGATTTTGTGATATGTCTTCTTTACTCCCAAATGACCTGAAAGTGGTGAGTCATGGGCTAAGTTCAGGACTTCGTTCCGGAATGGGGTAGGAACTACTATTTGATGAACTATCCTCCATTCTTCGTCAGCATTTGCGTCTGGAGGTCGCCATTTTCTCAAAAGTATGTCATCTTGAAGGTAATAACATATAGGGAATTGTTCAGCTTCTTCTTGGGTCAAAGCGTTCTCTCGAAGTTTGACTATTTCTGGATCACTCTTCTGTTCTTCAATAAGTTGCATTCGAGTTGGAGTCTTGTAATTACTAGCCTCTTCATTAAGACTTGCAAAAAATGTTTTTCCCAGGTCAATTTCAGGAAGAATTTTATTGCTTGTTTGTGAAATCTCTTTTGTGGAGATCTTGGAACTCATGGCCCTTGTCACAGCACATGCTGGATACAATTCTTGATCTTCTTCCTGATTTTCATTTAAACAAGGTTCATGAGTAACGATGGGCTCGGCTATCACCTTCCCACCAGCTAAGTCATTGCCTAGAAGCAACGAGATGCCGTCCAATGGTAATGTTGGTCGGACACCCACAACCACAGGTCCGGAGACTAAGTCTGATTTTAGGTTGATGAGATGTAAAGGTACATCTATGCATCCAAGCTCTACACCTCGTAACAGGATGTTGCTCCCAGTAGCAGTAGATTCAGACAAGGGAAGTATACCCTCAAGTAGCAAGGACTGTGAAGCACCTGTATCTCGTAAGATTTTGATTGGTTGTAGACTGGAAAAATCACCTGGCAGTGATACGAATCCTTCCGATATGAAAGGCATGAAGTCTTGTATGACATCAGTATTTTCTGATGTAGAATTTTGGACCTTGGTAGGTAAACTCTTGTTGGAGTCTTGAGAACATTCGGCTAGGGTAGAGGAAGTAAAACTCTGGGTAGAGTCGTCAAAACTTGCACACAAGTCTTCAGTAAGACGCCCTCTGGAGGTAGACCTCTTCTTGGAGCAAAAGGATCTTGGCGACAAGCTCATAAAACTCGCAGTCGAAGCAGGAACTTGGCTGGAGTCAGTAAAACTAGCCTTATTGTTCATAATGGAACTCTTTGATGAGTCGTGACAAACCTCTTTGAAGTTTGTATGGACATCTGGAGAGCAAAAACTCTTGAATTTTGAAAATGTGTTTCCAGATGTATGACGAGACGTACAAGCGGAGACTTTGTGTTGTGTACCAGGATGTGTGGTCTTCTCAGTTTTCTTCTTGAGTTTCCAGCAATCATCCCTCGTATGTCCTTCTTTTTTACAGTAGGCACATGTGTCTTTTGCACCAATTTCTTTCGTACCGGGCTTGAATGGTTTTTGTGGAGGTTTACTGTAAGTTGATACAGCTGTCTTATTGTGCCTGTCATTTTTGGTGTCAGATGGATTCTTGGAAAGTTGATGTGAGATGGTGAAGTCGTCGGCTAACACTGCTGCCGTATGTGCGTCACCTTCGCCACGGTCTGCAATATGTATTCGCACCTCAGTACGAACACAGTTCTTGAACTCCTCCATCAGAATGAGGTTCTTGAATTTCTTGAAGTCTGTCTCGGTGTTGGTTGCGTGCAGCCACTTGTCCAGGAGCCGTTCCTTTTCCCGGAGGAACTCAACATGAGTCTGGCCATCACGTTTCCACAGTTCCCTAAATTTTTTACGGTATGCTTCGGGGACACATTCATAAGCCTTAAGTATTAATGATTTTACTAGGTTATAGTCCCCGCGCTGTTCCGCATTCAGGGACACAAAGACTTCAGATGCCCTTCCGGTCAAGGCTGGTTGAAGTAAGGTGGACCACATAGTTTCAGGAATTTTAAAATTTTGGGCAGTTATCTCAAACTGCGCAAAATATTGGTCAACCTCTTTTTCTGTAAATTTAGGGATTACTTTTGCAAATTTAATTGCATCGCAACCCTGACCGGCTGGAGCCGTGAGTCTATTTTCCATTGCTCCCAAATTGGCTGTTATTTCCATTTCTTTTAATTTGATTTGTAGCTCTTTCTGTACTTCCAACTCCAGCTGTTTAAGCTCACGTTCTTTTTCTTCTCTCTCTCTCTGAGCTTCAAGCTCCAGCTTTCTAAGCTCTCGTTCTTTATCTAGCTCCAACTGTTTGAGCTCACGTTCTTTTTCTCTCTGGGCATCTAGTTCCATTTGTTTGAGCTTTAGTTGGAGCTCCATACTTGGATCAGTCGGTTGTGTGACTGAGGCAAGTTCATCTTCAGATAACATGTCTTCATCCACAAAGTGAACGATGATCATGTCTCGTATGGTCTTTTTTACGGCCGAATGAGCTACATTTATTTCTAGAGCTTTAGCAATGGAAAATAGCTCCTTCCTAGAACATTTGTCTAATGCCTCAACTGATGGGTTTTCAACATCAAAATCCATTTTTACACAGGCAAAATACAACACTGATTTTTATAAAAATTTAAGCTTAGTGCACACACTAATGAAAAAAAATTGTAACCAGCTCTGTTGTTGGTATCGTAAAATGGTATCGTGTAATCAAATTTAGCTGAGTATATTTTTATAAGCAGTGGGTCAAAATCCACAGAAAAACACTCAATTTATTATTGGTGTAATAAAAATTATGGATTAAAATTATCCTCGGAAAAGCCCACAATTTGTTAAAATTGGGGTCTAATGAGAATAAAATATGGATTCGGTTATCCCGGACGATGCTATCAATTTGTTACGCACTGACTTGTATTGGGAGAAATTAATCTCCTATTTTAATTTTAATTGGCTCGTTGTAAACAGTGCCTAACAAAGGACGATACCATAGAATCAACAATATTAAAGATACGACCCAAAACAGTTTCTAGTTACAATTAATTAAGATTTATTATGTCTTAAGATAATTACAAAATAAAATAAAATAAAATTACAATCTTCAACTTACAGTATGGTAGATCTCGTACCGGTACACAGTTAATACAATTAGAAATAATGATGCCAATAAATAATGCGAAATAAACACATATAAGTAGGAGCACACAAATACACAAAGAATAAAACACGCCTCGTAATGTTAAGAGAATCTATATGAAAATCTCCGTCCCTCGTCCGTGCCTGTCAATCCCTTATATAGGTGGGTCTACCGACGCCCAAGCCCTGCCTTCGAGACATTTCGAGAAAAATCCCAATCATTCTACCAAATACTATTTGGAACAGATTAATTATTTTTAGTGGCTGGCGGTGTATACAAGGATACTTCAAAGGCCTAAGCCACGCCCCTTTGTGAACACAGCGTCTCATGCGGGGTCAATCAGAGGGCACGCACAAGAAATATGATGTAAACAAGTTCTCTGTAACACATTGAAACACAACTCTTTGTTGACTAGACATTGAAACACAACTCTTTGTTGACTAGACATTGAAACACAACGCTTTGTTGACTAGACATTGAAACACAACTCTTTGTTGACTAGACATTGAAACACAACGCTTTGTTGACTAGACATTGAAACACAACTCTTTGTTGACTAGACATTGAAACACAACGTTTTGTTGACTAGACATTGAAGCACAACGCTTTGTTGACTAGACATTGAAACACAACTCTTTGTTGACTAGACATTGAAGCACAACTCTTTGTTGACTAGACATTGAAACACAACGTTTTGTTGACTAGACATTGAAACACAACGCTTTGTTGACTAGACATTGAAACACAACGTTTTGTTGACTAGACATTGAAACACAACGTTTTGTTGACTAGACATTGAAACACAACGCTTTGTTGACTAGGCATTGAAACACAACGCTATGTTGACCAGATTAGTTTTCACTTTCAAGAACCATAACTTTGGTACGTGAGACACAAGCAGTACATTTTGCATTATTTAACTTTGCCATTGTGTGGAGCTGCAAGGAGGAGATATTAGAAAGGGAGGGTGACGAAGGAGCACATGGAACATGAACTGCGATATATAGAGAGAAAGACAGCGATACAGAGATAGGGAGAGACAGAGAGACAGAGGAAGACAGGGCTAGCTGACTACGACAGAGAGAGAGGGAGAGAGAGAGAGAGAAATAAAAAAAAAGAGAAAAAGAGAGAAACAGAGAAAGAGAGAAAGAATTGGAAGAAAACCCAATGAACCCATGGAGAGTCGACTATGACAGAGAGAGAGAGAGGAGGAGCAGAGAGCGAAAGAGAGAGAGAGAGAAAAGGACAGAGAGCGAAAGAGAGAGAGAGAGAGAGAAAGAGAGACAGACAGGGGGAGAAATAGAAAGAGAGACAGAGAGAGGGATAGAGATAAAACAGATAGGCAGATAGATAAACAGAAAGAGAGAGAGTGAGAGAAATATTATATTTATAGAGAGAGTGAAAGAGACAACAGGTGGAATGATCCGCAAAGAGCAGTTGAGTTATGGATACGACCTGTCTTAATCGAAGGAAACCTCCTGCCACTGTGTTATGAGCTTAGTGAGCAACATTCCTACGTCACTTGGAAACCCGCCCTAGAGCACTGACCTTGACCGACTGTTTCAGACGCCACGTTCCGGGCGTTGAACCCCGCAGAAAAAACGTGTACGGAGCGCTCAGTCCAGTTAACTTATACGTGTACGGAGCGCTCATTCCAGTTAACTTATACGTGTACGGAGCGCTCACTCCAGTTAACTTATACGTGTACGGAGCGCTCACTCCAGTTAACTTATACGTGTACGGAGTGCTCACTCCAGTTAACTTATACGTGTACGGAGTGCTCACTCCAGTTAACTTATACGTGTACGGAGTGCACACTCCAGTTAACTTATACGTGTACGGAGTGCACACTCCAGTTAACTTATACGTGTACGGAGTGCACACTCCAGTTAACTTATACGTGTACGGAGTGCACACTCCAGTTAACTTATACGTGTACGGAGTGCACACTCCAGTTAACTTATACGTGTACGGAGTGCACACTCCAGTTAACTTATACGTGTACGGAGTGCACACTCCAGTTAACTTATACGTGTACGGAGTGCACACTCCAGTTAACTTATACGTGTACGGAGTGCACACTCCAGTTAACTTATACGTGTACGGAGTGCACACTCCAGTTAACTTATACGTGTACGGAGTGCACACTCCAGTTAACTTATACGTGTACGGAGTGCACACTCCAGTTAACTTATACGTGTACGGAGTGCACACTCCAGTTAACTTATACGTGTACGGAGTGCACACTCCAGTTAACTTATACGTGTACGGAGTGCACACTCCAGTTAACTTATACGTGTACGGAGTGCACACTCCAGTTAACTTATACGTGTACGGAGTGCACACTCCAGTTAACTTATACGTGTACGGAGTGCTCACTCCAGTTAACTTATACGTGTACGGAGTGCACACTCCAGTTAACTTATACGTGTACGGAGTGCTCACTCCAGTTAACTTATACGTGTACGGAGTGCTCACTCCAGTTAACTTATACGTGTACGGAGTGCACACTCCAGTTAACTTATACGTGTACGGAGTGCTCACTCCAGTTAACTTATACGTGTACGGAGTGCACACTCCAGTTAACTTATACGTGTACGGAGTGCACACTCCAGTTAACTTATACGTGTACGGAGTGCACACTCCAGTTAACTTATACGTGTACGGAGTGCACACTCCAGTTAACTTATACGTGTACGGAGTGCACACTCCAGTTAACTTATACGTGTACGGAGTGCACACTCCAGTTAACTTATACGTGTACGGAGTGCACACTCCAGTTAACTTATACGTGTACGGAGTGCACACTCCAGTTAACTTATACGTGTACGGAGCGCTCAGTCCAGTTAACTTATACGTGTACGGAGTGCACACTCCAGTTAACTTATACGTGTACGGAGTGCACACTCCAGTTAACTTAGACGTGTACGGAGCGCTCACTCCAGTTAACTTATACGTGTACGGAGTGCACACTCCAGTTAACTTATACGTGTACGGAGTGCACACTCCAGTTAACTTATACGTGTACGGAGCGCTCAGTCCAGTTAACTTATACGTGAACAGAAAATTACATTTCCCCAGCTTACGTGGTTTCATTACGCACTAATTACGAATTTCTTTTGTTGAAGACGATTCCCCATCTATGCAGCCTACATATCAATAACACAATTTCTTATACTAGAGTAAATGACCCGATGTTATCGGGATAATAATGGTAGGTCGTTTGCGATAATTTCTAATTGCTATTGAAAAAAACTCATCCCAATTCCTAACTTTAAAAATGTAATGATATTTACGTTTCTAACATCTTTAAGTTTTGAGAAGTATTTATCTGCTATATATTATAGGCCTACCCTACGCCTACCCTACGCCTACCCTACTCCCTTTCACGCTGCTTAACTACATTTTTTACCCTCTAAACATCACCTTAAATTATCCAATCTAAATTATCACTAATTATATCACTTTTGTCACTAAAGAAGTTAATTGAGGGACAATAACTTAGCTAGAGAAATACTTTAGAAATACACCTTTTCGTGCACTTGAATTACAACTTTTTTTCTCTAAAAATTGTTAAAAATCTAATATCAAATTTACAACAAAAACTCTACATGCGATATAAATATATTTTATATTACATGAATTAGATATATATTGATATCTTCATAAAAAATGTAAACACATTTTTGCCCCTTTTTTAAAAAGAAATTATACATTATTTTAAAATTGTAAAACAAAGAATTCTTTTATCTAAAGAAGAACCTCGCAACCGTTTTTCCCGTCTATAACAGACTTGTGTGTCTAATTTTAAAAGGTTAATCTCATAAAAATATGCAACCACTTTAATTTTCGGAAAGTAAAAATGAAAATATGTTTTCATTTAAAAAAAAAAAAAATATTCACCCATTTCCATTTTTCAAAAATAAATTTTAAAGTGTGTAAAATGATTGGATTTTGATATTCATGGCTATACTTATATAAATCTACCCACGTTTTGTTAACGCCATTGATTTCCTTAATTGTTAAACATATGTTTATTTGTAAAAAGGGAATGTAGCATCTCTTTTATCACAAAGGTAATACTATAGGATTTAAATATATTGTCATCCACGTAAAAATGTACACATCCTATTTACTACCCCTGAATTGTATGTACCCAAGGAGGTTAATCATTTATCAAAATTGTTCCTTTATTTTGAGACTTATCTTGTGCTGTCTGGGCCAAAATAACCACACCTTGGTACCTCCTCAAAATTTTTTAATATGATTAATGCAATCTTCCACCGGATTGTTATCCATTCCATGTCCAAACTAACCTATTTTGCACTTCATGTGGTTTTTCTTATTTGGATGCGTTATGCGTGGATTAGTGAATGCTATTTGGATGTGCATTTTCCCGGCCCTGATTGACTTAAATCGCATTTTCTTATTAGAATTATGTCTACAGGTTAGTTTTTATTGTGTTGTAAATTAAATATAAGTATATTTTTGGAATAAAAAAAAAGTAAAAACATTTTAAATGTTAAAGGATGCAAATCTAAAATGTGTGTGTGTTTTATCAACAATAAAAAAAAAGCAATCAAATGTATTTATTAATTTTACTTTTAAGAAGGGAAAATACAGTATCAGTTTTGTCACGCGCGGTTATTAAATTTAAAGAAACCTAAGAGTTTTGGTGAAATAGGCTATTCGCGCTATGACGTCATTTGCGTGATTATTTAGAACAAATTAATTTTAATTTTATTTCGCAATATTAACAACGCACTAAAAGACGCACTAAAAACTACTGATGTTTTGGTTTTCTCGATATTTGTGATTACGGTTTAATTCTTTGATCATGATTTTTTAAAATTTTTCATAACTTTCAAACAAATATAAAATGCTTCTAATAGTTCGTTAGTTGATACTTTAAATGTATTTGCAATTTATAATAATGAAACTAAAACTTTGACTACAATAAAAGCGGATTTAAAATATCTTTTGCGCATTTAAATTTAGATCTCTTTGATTTCCGTAAAATAATAGAAAATAACTGTGATCGCTTTTAGGAATCTAAACGTATTAAATCTTATCGGTTCTTTTGTGTTATGTCCCTGTAGCTCATTCTTATATATATATATATAATGCTTCTGGTGTGACTCGTGAACTGCTTTCTAAATGACTGCTCCCTAATCAGCGAATTTGGTATTGAGAGTATATTACAAATAATTCTTTATATTGGAAAACAATTATGGTTCAATCAGGATTTTAAAGCTCACAAAATATAATGACCGAAACTTACGCTAACTGATTTATATTTGTGGTATAACGAGACTTCTCTTGGCGCGTGATGTTTGCTTTTCGGAAAATGCAATCGTCCCAATGTAAGCATGGTGTCAAAAATATTCGGTTTAAAAATGGTTTGGACATCATAATAGTTAATATTGCTCTTGGGCGTGAAATAAAAAAATGTGCAAAGACGTATCCTGGAGGGGGGGGGGGTGTAGCGAAAGTTTTGTTTCTTAAATGTGCGTTACTAGAGTTCATGTTTTGTCAAGTAACTTTAATAGATGGAAAAGTCACGTCTTGCTGTCGCCAATGTTTTACGGGCTATATCTAGTATAGTTGAATCTTTCTAATCAATATCGGGGCAAACGAAGATTAGGTGAAAATACACAAACATGATTTCCCACGTATCTACGATATTATTTTCGTTAAAATTAGATATCTTTATGCCACCCACTCCCTTCTTTTCATTTATGATTATTTTATTTTAGTTTTTTCTTTTAAATTTTGTGTAATTTTCCATGTTAAAATCAGAAATGTTATACACGTTTGGAGTTTAGAGTCGTTGCTTGTCATCACACGTTAGCTTCATCGACAATATCATTATCTTCAGTCTCGTCTAAGTTATCAGTATATTCAGTAATGTTGATATCGTCAGTTTCTCGAGTATCTTCAATATCGACGTCGTAGCCAGTATCGTCATGATCATGTGCATCGTCAACAGTGGGTGTATCGTGAGCATCATCACTAACGTCTGCATCGTCAGTCCTGCAGAGATACACCCGCAACCACGAGGCGACCTCTGATACAGGTATTGAGCGCCACTTTCATGAAAACGTAAGGCACACGTAAGGCGCACTCGGCCTAACCACTGCAGACGTAAGACGTTGTCGTCGAGGCTTTGATACACACAATGTCATGTGACATAACTCAAGGTTAAGCTGTTCTGTCGCCGACACGCGACCGTCTGCTTCATTGATCACACACGTGGAACGATGCAAGACACGCCCCAAGAGATCAATGCCAGAGAAATAATTGTTTTATGATATAAACGTCTTCGTGAGTTGTGAATTAGAGACTTGTTGTGAAGCGAATGTTTGTGGGGGGGGGGGGGCGGGGGGAGGGGCAAGAAAAGTAGATAGAATGGGAATTGGATACTAAAAAAAAGGAAAGGACAAGGGAAAAAAACACAAGATGCAAAAGTTTAAACAAAAATTGAAGCGAATGTTTGTGGGGGGGGGGGGCGGGAGGGGGGGCAAGAAAAGTAGATAGAATGTGAATTCGATACTAAAAAAAAGGAAAGGACAAGGGAAAAAAACACTAGATGCAACAGTTTAAACAAAAATGGCTCAAATGAAGCTAGTTATGTTTTAGGAAGGCATGGGGGCTGTCATACGGCAGTTGTTTGCCATGTGTCTTTGGCAGTTGTCTGCCATGTGTCACAGGCAGGCTGTAAAATGGATGAGCTTAATTGAACCCTCGCGTAACTGGGATGATACGTTTATAGGAAATACGTTCTCTGGCAATTTCTGATTGAAAGTTCTCAAACTGTCATGATTCGAGTGGGACTGTGAAACTAGGCGCTAACAAATATCACAAATGTTTCACTGCATCAATGCATTGATGTATCAGACTTTCAGACTATACGAACAAATACTGTTACGTACCGTTATAAGTGTAGAGAATTTAATTGTTTCTTTTACTGTATGGCTTGTGCCAAACAGTATATAACAAAGGGCGATACCATGAATAAAAGACAGTAATTAAGAAACAATACCCAAACTAGAGCTAATTACAAATAATAACTTATTCAGTTAATATAAAATTACAAAATCAAAAAGAATAAAACCAAGGGTATTGACTTACAGTACAGCAAATGAACTAGTACAGGAAAAATGTTGAAGAAATGTGCATACACACACACACAGTAAATATTAATATACAAAACTCTGCTCTCTCATTTTCCCGTATAGTAATAGCAAATCTCCCTATCTCTCTCTCTCTTAGCTCATCATCCCTGTCCCTATGTCGATAGCCGTATTTATAGTCATTTTTTTTAGATACTGTTCCAAGAAGGGGTTCGGCATTGTATCCGTGCCTCGACCCGTCTCGTACGTTCTAAAAAATTCTAATTCTACAGACTATAGACTGTATTCACGTGGATTCAAGGTCAAGGGAGGCAATCTGTAATTAAGCCACAGCCCGTCGCGTTGCCAAATTTGGGATTACCCAGGGTTCGTGCACGAGTCTCCCAATGTCAACATAGACGCCCATCGTAACAATAAACAGAGCACAAGATTCAGTCACCACAATATGCTACCCTCTGGTGAAAGCACCGACAGTCTACTTACAAACTGGTGACACCAAAAATTATTAATTGAAGGAAAATTAAAAAGAAAACTGCTTTTAAAGGCCCAAAAATAGCTACTATATTAGCTTGACGCGTTATTCTCTGAAGTTTCACAAAAAGCTCATTGAAATATGTACGAACAAATAGCACACTGAAAAGTGTTACTCAAATAGCACAGAGAAATGTGCATATTCAAATAACACACCGAGATGGGCATACACAAACAGCACACTGATTTGTGCAATCACAAATAGCACACTGAAATGTGCATACATACATATATAGAGAAATGTTGCACTATGACATTAATCATCGTTTAGGTCAGGCCTGCACAACATTCGGCATTTGAGCCGCATGCGGCCCACCAGTACCCATTTTTTTGGCCCGAGAAGTAACGAAATATTCTTTATTTTTTATTATTTTCTTGATACTTTTCCCCCCTGTCCTAATTTCTTTTGGCTCGCACAAATTTCCTAAGATATTACGGCCCAGCTTACATATTAAGTTGTGAAGGCCTTGTTTAGATAATCTGAAGCTGTGCTCCAACCTTTGGATTTCTTAAAATCGTTATGACTTTTTTTCTCAACATGTTTCGGAATATAAAAAAATTCCAAAAAGTCACCAAATGACGTCATATCACCAAGGCCTCTCGCCGGAACGGTGTGTACTAAATCTTAGATCTTTAAAAAGCATGTCACAAACAAGAGAAATAAGAGAGGGGAATCTCTTAAAATTAGACTTTTTTTTCGTAGGCAATAGACGTATTCATTATAAGAATTAAAAAAAGATTTCAAATAGTATACATTTAAAAACGTTCAGGGCCGTAACAAGGATGTGGCAAACGTGACACTTGCCTCAGGGGACACTTGCCTCAGTGGGGCACTTGCCTCAGTGGGACACTTGCCTCAGTGGGACACTTGCCTCAGTGGGACACTTGCCTCAGTGGGACACTTGCCTCAGTGGGACACTTGCCTCACTGGGACACTTGCCTCAGTGGGACACTTGCCTCAATGGAACACTTGCCTAAGTGGGACACTTGCCTCACTGGGACACTTGCCACAGTGGGAGATGGGAACATTTGCCGCATGGATTACGCGATACCTATTAGAAATAAAATTAAAAAATATCCCCAATGGCGGAGATTTGTCCTCCTGCCTCAGGTGAAAACCCATTGAGTCCCGGATCAGGATGAAGTCACCTTTTGTCCCGGCTCAGCTTTAAACACACAACTTTCAGAAAAGATGAGTAAAATCTGACGTCATATGGGCAATCCTTTGTTTCCCAGATGGGTCCCCCAGATTTGCATCCTATTCCAAAACAAGTGTCATCACAGACAGTCTTACTGTACCGGAAACTAATGGCGGTTAGCGATTGCTACCGATGATTTTTGAAGCCAAATTTCTTCCATATACAAATCAATCCATTTAAATTAAATTTAATTATAGATAATTATCCCCATGTTTACTCCAATCGATAGCTGTTCTGTTAACCCAAAGAGCACTACGCACGTGCATGTCAGATACAAGGTACACCAAAAGGAAGGGGGAGGGGGAGGGGGGAAACAACATTAGATATTTATAGAATCGTGGGATGGATTTTTTTAAATTGGTTGTCATGCTCTACGTCATCACAATGGCACGTGCTATTAAGGCAATGATGACGTAAGTACATTATCCCAATGCAGAGACTACTTCACCACTTTTAAAAGCTTCTTACATCTGGTCTATATTAAGATTATAAAAAAAGCTGGGTATACCATACTTGTATGTTAACGATCTCTGCCTCAACAAATGAAACCCATCGTGAAGAGACCCAGTAAGGGAGACAGGGAAGAAGACGTTTGATTTTGGTATCCTGGCAAGAAGCCATTTTAGGAAGAAACATATAAATAGTGTTTTATATGTTTAGTAATTAAAGCGTGTGAACAGTTTTTGTCTTATTTAAAAAAAACAACAAAAAAACGCAAGTTATTTTCTTTATGATAATTACACTATATAATTTCAAAACTGTGGTCGCTGTGACATAGAAGATGGAGGGGATTAAGTGTCAAATAATTGAACCTACAACTGACATGTTTTGTTTTGTTTTTAAATTTTTTATTTGGTGTTGTTTTTTTGGTGGTTTTTTTTTTTTTTGTTCTTTTTAAAATTCAATAGTGCGTAACAACATCTAAATTAGGGAAATATAATCCTGAATCAATGCGTGTGAGACAAGGTTCGATGTTTAAAATATTTTTGCTCAAATATTCTGAAACTCTTATTAAATTAAGGCCAAGAAAATTCAAGATATTCTTTACGAACAGTTCCCATTTTTATGGAAAAGTCTTCATAAACAGAGACTATTAAATTTTCAAAATAGAGATAGGTAAACATTTTCTCAGATAGGTAGATGGATAGAAAGAAAGATAGATAGATAGATAGATAGATAGATAGATGGATAGATGGATAGATGGATAGATGGATAGATGGATAGATGGATAGATGGATAGATGGATAGATGGATGGATGGATAGATGGATAGATAGATAGATAGATAGATAGATAGATAGATAGATAGATAGATAGATAGATAGATAGATAGATAGATAGATAGATAGATAGATAGATAGATAGAT
>CAXITT010001351.1:35475-55558 GCA_964033795.1 Lymnaea stagnalis | reverse complement strand
GATAGATAGATAGATAGATAGATAGATAGATAGATAGATAGATAGATAGATAGATAGATAGATAGATAGATAGATAGATAGATAGATAGATAGATAGATAGATAGATAGATAGATAGATAGATTAGATAGATTAGTAGATAGATTAGATAGATTAGATAGATTAGATAGATTAGATAGATAGGTAGATGGATGGATGGATGGATGGATAGATAGATAGATAGATTAGATAGATGATAGATAAACTAGTTAGATAGGATAGATAGATAGATAGATAGATAGATAGATAGATAGATAGGTAGATAGTTGGATGGATGGATGGATGGATGGATGGATGGATGGATGGATACATGGATGGATGGAAGGATGGATGGATGGTAGACTGAACGCTTCCTTGAATATTTGTGCAAAGGTGCCTTTTATTCAGTAAATTATATCTCTACATATGTATGTATAATGTATATATGTCATATACCATTTACCAAATGTTTGTGATATATTAAGCACATTTTACAAAATTCTTTACACAGTTCGTTGTGATGTCAGAGGTGATGGTTTACATTTAGACAGAGTTCGTCATGATGTCAGAGGTGATGGTTTACATTTAGACAGAGTTCGTTGTGATGTCAGAGGTGATGGTTTACATTTAGACAGAGTTCGTCATGATGTCGGCCACGTCAATAATTAAAAAAAAAAAAAAGATGAAATCCGCCCCATTCCCTGCCCGCCCTTCGTTCCTCTTACACCCCCCCCCTCTTCTTTCCTCTTACACCCCTCCCCCCACCCCCATGGGAATTTAAATTATAAGAACCAATTTTAAAACGGTGAGATTTCTTGTTATATTTTTAAATAATTAAAAAATATTTATTTGATTTTGAAAAGTCTTAATAATAAGACATATAACTCTACAAAATATGAAAGCAAAGAGCATTGATCTGACGCACTTCACCTTATTAATAGATTCAATCGATACGGTGTGGTTAGATAATCGATATTTTAGCTAGATGGTTTTTTTTTTCTTACTACAGAGCTCAATACGTTTGTGTTTTGTTCTGTTCATATCGCTTTCATCATCTCTTGGGTTCATTGTTAGTTTTAGGTGGGGCTGTTGTTCCACACAGGCATAGAACTTTAGAGAGCGCGTCAGTAACTGGCTTGGGAGGTCATCCCGTAGCATGCTTGGGAGGTCATCCCGTAGCAGGCTTGGGAGGTCATCCCGTAGCAGGCTTGGGAGGTCATCCTGTAACAGGCTTGGGAGGTCATCCTGTAACAGGCGTGTTAGGCCATCCCGTAACAGGCTTGGGAGGTCATCCCGTAGCAGGCATGGGAGGTTATCTCGTAGCAGGCTTGGGAGGTCATCTCGTAGCAGGCTTGGGAGGTCATCTCGTAGCAGGCTTGGGAGGTCATCTCGTAGCAGGCTTGGGAGGTCATCTCGTAGCAGGCTTGGAAGGTCATCTCGTAGCAGGCTTGGGAGGTCATCTCGTAGCAGGCTTGGGAGGTCATCTCGTAGCAGGCTTGGGAGCTCAGCTGTAACAGGTGTGGGAGTTCATCATTAGCGGATGAAAAACGGACAACGTTTGGCCGAGGGGTCTAAACTGAGTCATTCCTAAATGCTGGTGGTCAAGAGTTCAAACCCCTCTAAAGCCAATACATGCGAAAACATCATTAGTACCCCGGGGCATGGGGCCTGGGGCATGGGGCCCGGGGCATGGGGCCCGGGGCATGGGGCCCGGGGCATGGGACCTGGGGCATGGGGCCCGGGGCATGGGGCCCGGGGCATGGGGCTCGGTCAACTCATCTACGAGAAGGTAAACTCTGACTTCAAACCCTGAGATGGAGTTCCGCAGGTGGATAACATTGACACAATGAAAATTTCGCCAACTTCTGCGACGCTAGTGATGCCAAACTCTACCATCCACATATGATGATCCCTTGGCTTACACAGGTGCGTGGAGGGAGCTGATTCGCTGTCTAGGGCACCAGCTTTACCCGCCGCCCCCCTTCCTTTTCAGAAAAATCACAGGCCTTGTGATTTCGTGCCGCGAAGTGTACACCAACATAACAATGTGCCGGACGGTCACCAGGAAAAACAACAACAAACAAAGAAAAAAGCAAACAAACCCACAACGAATTGTTTACACCAGCCCGAAGCTGGGTCCTGTTTACACTTATAGCGTAGATCTTTTTACATTTATATTGTTGAGCTGTTTACACTTACATCGTAGATCTTTATACATTTATATTGTTGAGCTGTTTACACTTATAACGTAGATCTTTATACATTTATATTGTTGAGCTGTTTACACTTACATCGTAGATCTTTATACATTTATATTGTTGAGCTGTTTACACTTACATCGTAGATCTTTATACATTTATATTGTTGAGCTGTTTACACTTATAACGTAGATCTTTATACATTTATATTGTTGAGCTGTTTACACTTACATCGTAGATCTTTATACATTTATATTGTTGAGCTGTTTACACTTATAACGTATATCTTTATACATTTATATTGTTGAGCTGTTTACACTTACATCGTAGATCTTTATACATTTATATTGTTGAGCTGTTTACACTTACATCGTAGATCTTTATACATTTATATTGTTGAGCTGTTTACACTTAGATCGTAGATCTTTTTACATTTATATTGTTGAGCTGTTTACACTTACATCGTAGATCTTTATACATTTATATTGTTGAGCTGTTTACACTTATATCGTAGATCTTTTTACATTTATATTGTTGAGCTGTTTACACTTATATCGTAGATCTTTATACATTTATATCGTTGAGCTGTTTACACCTAAATCGTAGATCTTTTTACATTTATACTGTTGAGCTGTTTACACTTATATCGTAGATCTTTTTACATTTATATTATTGAGCTGTTTAAACTTAATCGTAGATCATTTTACATTTATATTGTAGATCTATTTACACGCATATCGTAAATCTGTTTACACTTATATTTACACTGGGAGACCAAGGATATTTTTTTTTCAAAAGTTTTGAAATATTTAATAAAGGGTATTGATTCTCTTGGGATCTTCTGGTGTGTTCTGGGTAGGTCTGGGGTGTTCTAAGGTGTTCTGGTGTGTTCTGGGATGTTGTGAGGTGTTCTGAGGTGTTCTGGTGTGTTCTGGGAAGTATTGAGGTGTTTTGGGGTGTTCTGGTGTGTTCTGGTTTGTTCTAAGGTGTTCTGGGGTGTTCTGAGGTGTTCAGGTGTGTTCTGGGTAGTTAGTGAGTGTTCTGAAGTGTTCTGGTGTGTTCTGCTTTATTCTGGGTAGTTTTGGGGTATTCTGGTGTGTTCTGGTTAGTTCTGAGGTGTTCTGAGGTGTTCTGGTGTGTTCAGGTGTGTACTGGGTAGTTCTGAGGTGTTCTGAGGTGTTCTGGTGTGTTCAGGTGTGTACTGGGTAGTTCTGAGGTGTTCTGAGGTGTTCTGGTGTGTTCAGGTGTGTACTGGGTAGTTCTGGAGTGTTCTGAAGTGTTTTGGTGTGTTCTGGGGTGTTCTCTTGTGTTCTGAATTGTTTTTTAAACGTTCTAGAATTATTACTTGGGGGCATAAGGGGGCGATTTCATAACATTCTTTTACAGCTTGAGAACCATCAAAATTAATACTTATACTTGTAATGTAGTATGCAGAAGCAAGAGAACAAGAAAGGCGTGGGTGACTTACGGTTGCCGTGCTGATAACCGATCGTGTTGTTGGCGTCCATGGCGACGTCAGCCATTGTCCTGCTGGATGAGCTCTAGACTTTTGACTAACTTTTCATGACATTAGGATTCCATAATTAACACGGTCCATTTCCATTGCTTCTGTGAAATACTTCAGTTGAAAGTAAAATGGAGCACATGTTTATCTTCTATAACGGATTTGTTTGACATCATGTTGCATTGTATTTGGCAGGAAAAAAAGCAATAGATAAGGCAATAAAAGTGATGTTAGAAGTTTGGTAAGACCAGGATAAAATGGTCGGGGATTGTGAAGTTCCTAGTTGACTCCCATGTTTAATAAGTCCCTTTCAGCGCCCTGTTAACTCAGGTGGGCTACAAATATGTGTATGCATACGTTTTTCAAGTTGCTATTTGCTTAAAAAATCACTTTATACCAAGAGTGATCTCATGTCGATGCCCTTCTGGAAGCCTACAAAGTTAACATGTCAGTTAGAGAGAGAGAGGGAGAGAGAGAGAGGAATAGAGAGAGAGTGAGAGAGAGAGAGGGGGAGAGACGATTCAACACTACTTAGCCCCAGCACACGCCAGCAATTTATGCCGAACACGGTCACTTTAAAGAATTGGTAATCTTATGACTTAGAGGTCATTATCGCTTGAACAGTTAACCTATAATCCACAGCCTATTTCAGCACTGCCAGAGGTATCATTTAAACAATTCTACCGACACTTAGGACAAATCATGAAATAAAACTTAAGAAAAATCATGATGAGAATATTCTATTGACAAAATTATCCCTGCAATAACCAGAAAATTCCCACAGAGATCGTACATTTCTGGCAACTCTTATGCATACACAAAACGCTTTGAAATCTGAAGCCATATCAAACAATGTCAAACAATGTCAAACAATGTCAAACAATGTCAAACAATGTCAAACAATGTCAAACAATGTCAAACAATGTCAAACAATGTCAAACAATGTCAAACCAAAACTGACATCTCACTCACTCGACGCCGTCCAAGAATAAATCGAGGTGAGTAAAGCATCCAGTTACTCGCCCCGCAATGACACGCCTTTAAATGGTGATGAGACGAGTTGTGCTCAATATTTCAACGCAGCCAGGCAATCAATTATTTTTTTTTTACCGCCTATTTGTAAGATATCCATGGGAAGTCTCTTAAAATAATTAGCCTAGTGGTTCTCAACAT
This sequence comes from Lymnaea stagnalis, assembly GCA_964033795.1. Taxonomy (NCBI): domain Eukaryota; kingdom Metazoa; phylum Mollusca; class Gastropoda; family Lymnaeidae; genus Lymnaea; species Lymnaea stagnalis. The sequence continues at coordinate 50,666 of CAXITT010001351.1, read as the reverse complement.
TAGAAATTAGGACTTGGGGGTGTGTGGATTTTCGCAAGAATCATATCTATTTTTTTTATCTTCGACAACGAGTCTATGTGCCTAGTTTCAGCTCGATAGGATAACGTCAAGTGGGTAAATTAGGTTTTCGAATATTTTGATACACAAAAATATAAAAACAAAAGTGAAGGTAATATAAAGGATAACATACACCCCCCCCCCCACAACCACACACATATACCCAAACCCACCCACAAACTATTTATTTTTAATTGTTAGTGGTGCTGCAATAATAAAGAGGTATCCATTTTTTCCCTCAGAGTCAACCTTGTGTCCATTTCACCATTACCTGCATGTCTAGTCCTCAAGTCAAGGTTGTGTCCATCTCACCATTACCTGCATGTCTAGTCCTCAAGTCAACGTTGTGTTCATCTCACCATTACCTGCATGTCTAGTCCTCAAGTCAACGTTGTGTTCATCTCACCATTACCTGCATGTCTAGTCCTCAAGTCAACGTTGTGTTCATCTCACCATTACCTGCATGTCTAGTCCTCAAGTCAACGTTGTGTTCATCTCACCATTACCTGGACGTTTAGGCCTCAAGTAAACGTTGTGTTCATCTCACCATTACCTCCATGTCTAGTCCTCAAGTCAACGTTGTGTTCATCTCACCATTACCTCCATGTCTAGGCCTCAAGTCAACGTTGTGTTCATCTCACCATTACCTCCATGTCTAGTCCTCAAGTCAACGTTGTGTTCATCTCACCATTACCTGGACGTTTAGGCCTCAAGTCAACGTTGTGTTCATCTCACCATTACCTCCATGTTTAGGCTCCGATCGTCAACCTTTTGTCCGTTGCACCATAACCGATTCCTTTATGTTTATACCATTACCTGAAAAACAATTTTGCCGCTCCCCCAATAATATTCAGTTTACCCCCCCCCCCACACCTCTACGTTGATCGTAAGCCCCGAGTTGGGCGGCAATACCCCTTCTCTACAGTGGGTTCATGGGGAACACATTCTCCTTGACTGACTTATTCCACTTAAATGGGATGAAATTTCAGAGCTAAGACACAGGAAAGATGGCTCAGCGAATTCAGCAAAAGTTCATGCAATCTGACCATAATATACCCCCAGTGTTAAGATGTCTCAGTGAATTCAGCAAAAGTTCAGACAACCTTACCATAATATACACCCAGTGTTAAGATGGCTCACCGGCTCTTGTAAGGGTATATATTTTACCAACATATTCAACATGATTCATATTGGATTACACATATTATAAAAACAGTTTTAAAAGGGTTCCTTGTCACTCCCTTATCATTTCTGTTTTTTTGTGGCGGCAGTGCAGATTTGAGATTCACTGTAATCGGAATGTGTCTTGCCAGAACCTCTGCTATAGAATGTAATACCGTTAGGTTAAACGTAAAGTCGTCGAGACTTCTGCCGTACTGCTCAAATGTCGAACATCCACGCGCTCGCACGTGCTGAGATGTCGCTGGGATTAGATCGAGTGAACGATCGTCATAACAGTTTATTTCCGGCAACGTTGCTCTCACATACAACCGATCTATGGAGATGTTGGTCTTTTTACAAAGATCTCATACTCATGTAAAATATGGAAGACACTTTAACACTGACTAATAAAATAGAGAAAATTATTTAATACAGACCTATGAAATATAGAAAGTACTTTAACACAGCATCATTGAATATAGTTAATACTTTATCAATTACTTGTTAAGTAAAAGAAAGATTAAAAGCCTGACTTAGACTTATAGAACGCGTGCCATTAACAAGACGCAGACGAAATGGTCGTTTGGCATACACCCAACTGTGTCACTTAAGCCCCTCTTAAAATTGATTCGCCACCTCTTTAAATACATGGGTCCCCGCTTTACACACCTTACATATGTAAATACATGGGTCCCCTCTTTACACACCTTACATCTGTAAATACATGGGTCCCCTCTTTACACACCTTACATCTGTAAATAAATGGGTCCCCTCTTTACACACCTTACATCTGTAAATACATGGGTCCCCTCTTTACACACCTTACATCTGTAAATACATGGGTCCCCTCTTTACACACCTTACATCTGTAAATACATGGGTCCCCTCTTTCAATGCATCATTCCCTTCTTTAAATACACGGGTCGCCTCTTGACATACATTAGTTATAGCTAAAAGCCAACTTGTTGTGCACCTTACTTAAGTTCCGCTGAAGCATGATTACCAGAATAAACTGAAGGAACGCAAAATTTCTTACGTGAGCTTAAAATAAAGAGAACTAAAGAAAACCATAGAATTATATTCTGAACTGCTTACGTCCTTGACACAACAGTCCCTTCCAACATCGAACTTGTCTTATTTAAATGATATAGCAACTTTTTATAATTAAAAATAGCAAATGAGCTGTTACTGTTGAATTAAAAAAAAAAAAATTGACAAGGGAAGCAACTTATAAAATATAAATTTCAACCGAACTTCCTAGTTAACTTTTGTGATATCCCTTAAAAAGTTGAAACTTTCGATGAAATTAAGCAAAGGAGAGTGTGTTTGTTTGTTGTTTTTTAAAAATTATTTTAATTTTAAATATGATATGAAATGGTCACAGGCAGAAAACAATGCACATACAGATCACCAGTCAAACAAGACTGACATGGATTGATGATGTGCAAACGGATTAGCTGGGTGACCCTTTCATGAAACGTAAAAGTCATAGATCGGTCTAATGGAAGGATGTGGTGGAGCAGGCAAGAGCCTCACTTGGAATATAGCCCCATTGATTAATATGAGATGACACATTGTTATTTCATAAAGGCCAAAAATATGTGGTTGTTTCAAAGTGTGCCACAATGTGATGCTAGGTGTGCCGTGATGTGACGTTAAGTGTGACACAATGTGATGTTAGGTGTGCCGTGATGTAATGCTAGGTGAGCAGCAATGTGATGCTAGGTGTGCCGTGATATGATGTGAGTTGTGCAGCGATGTGATGCTAGGTGTGCCGTGATGTGACGTTAGGTGTGACACAATGTGATGTTAGGTGTGCCGTGATGTGATGCTAGGTGAGCAGCGATGTGATACTAGGTGTGCCGTGATATGATGTTAGATGTGCCACGATGTGATGCTAGTTGTGTCGTGATGCGTTGCGATGTGTGCCAGGATGTCATGTTAGGTGTGCCACGATGTGATGCTAGGTGTGCCGTGATGTGATGCTAGGTGTGCCGCGATGTGATGTTAGGTGTGCCACGATGTGATGTTAGGTGTGCCGTGATGAGTTGCTAGGTGTGCCGCGATGTGATGTTAGGTAAGCTACGATGTATTGCTAGGTGTGCCGTAATGTGATGCGAGGTGTGCCGTTATGTGTTGCTAGGTGTGCCGCGATGTGATGTTAGGTGTGCCAAGATGTGATGTTAGGTGTGCCGCGATGTGATGCTAGGTGTGCCGCGATGTGATGCTAGGTGTGCCGTGATGTGATGTTAGGTGTGCCGCGATGTGATGTTAGGTGTGCCAAGATGTGATGTTAGGTGTGCCGCGATGTGATGCTAGGTGTGCCGTGATGTGATGTTAGGTGTGCCAAGATGTGATGTTAGGTGTGCCGCAGTGTGATGCTAGGTGTTCCGTGATGTGATGCTAGGTGTGCCGCGATGTGATGCTATGTGTGCCGCGATGTGATGCTAGGTGTGCCGTTATGTGATGTTAGGTGTGCCATGATATGATGCTAGGTGTGCCATGATGTGATGCTAGGTGTACCACGATGTGATGCGAGGTATCCAATGATGTGATGTTAGGTGTGCCGTGATGTGATGCTAGGTGTGCCGCGATGTGATGCTATGTGTGCCGCGATGTGATGCTAGATGTGCCGTGATGTGATGTTAGGTGTGCCATGATGTGATGCTAGGTGTGCCATGATGTGATGCTAGGTGTACCGCGATTTGATGCGAGGTATCCCATGATGTGATGTTTGGTGTGCCGTGATGTGATGTTAGGTGTGCCGCGATGTGATGCTATGTGTGCCGTGATGTGATGTTAGGTGTGCCAAGATGTGATGTTAGGTGTGCCAAGATGTGATGTTAGGTGTGCCAAGATGTGATGTTAGGTTTGCCGCGATGTGATGCTAGGTGTGCCGTGATGTGATGCTAGGTGTGCCGCGATGTGATGTTAGGTGTGCCGCAATGTGATGTTAGGTGTGCCAAGATGTGATGTTAGGTGTGCCAAGATGTGATGTTAGGTGTGCCAAGATGTGATGTTAGGTGTGCCGCGATGTGATGCTAGGTGTGCCGTGATGTGATGCTATGTTTGCTGCGATGTGATGTTTGGTATTCCACGAGGCGTAGCTAAGTATGCCGTAGCACAAAAGGACGGGTGTAACAGTGGCTATATATAGCCACAGTAAATATAATAAATTGGTAAAAATTTTAACTTATTAACATGCTAACAATCTTGTCCGGTTATATAACACAGAAAACGTTCACAGGTAAATTGATTTCCACAACTGTCTTGATCCAAACTAAACAGCTGGGTGCAATCTAAAATGTCAACAAATGCGCTAACAGGTGTGCGCATTTTGACCAGATGTCAACTCACATCGTCTGTCGTAGTAACGAATTATGTGATGAACTATTATGTTGATATTATTGAGGTCACCAATCAAGTTAGAGCTGCGGAGGTAACCGTCTGTTAGATTTACTGAGGTCAAAATCAAGTCGCAGTTACTGAGGTCAGCTATTGAGTTAGAGTTATTGAGGTAAAATTATGTTAGGGTTACTGATGTCAACTATTCAGTGAGAGTAACTGAGGTAAATTATTAAATTAGAGTTATTGAGGTCAACTATTGAGTAAGAGTTATTGAGGTCAGTTATTAATTTAGAGTTTGTGAGGTAAACTATTAAGTTAGAGTTATTGAGGTCATCTATTAAGTTTTATTTATTGAGAAAACTATTAATTTAGAGTTATTGGGGGGGGGGGGGTCACCCATAAAGTTAGATTTACTGAGGTAAACTATTATGTTGAAGATATTGTGGTAACATATTAAGTTAGACTTACTGAGGCAAAGTATTAAGTTAGACTTACGTTGGCAAAGTATTAAGTTAAACTTACTGTGGCAAAGTATTATAACTATTGAGTAAGAGTTATTGAAGTTAGTTATTAATTTAGAGTTTGTGAGGTAAACTATTAAGTTAGAGTTATTGAGGTCATCTATTAAGTTTTATTTATTGAGAAAACTATTAATTTAGAGTTATTGGGGGGGGGGGTCACCCATAAAGTTAGATTTACTGAGGTAAACTATTATGTTGAAGATATTGTGGTAACATATTAAGTTAGACTTACTGAGGCAAAGTATTAAGTTAGACTTACTGTGGCAAAGTATTAAGTTAGACTTACTGTGGCAAAGTATTAAGTTAGACTTACTGAGCCAAAGTATTAAGTTAGACTTACTGATGCAAATTATTAAGTTAGACTTACTGTGGCAAAGTATTAAGTTAGACTTACTGAGGCAAAGTATTAAGTTAGACTTACTGAGCCAAAGTATTAACTTAGACTTACTGTGGCAAAGTATTAAGTTAGACTTATTGAGGCAAAGTATTAAGTTAGACTTACTGTGGCAAAGTATTAAGTTAGACTTACTGAGGCAAAGTATTAAGTTAGACTTACTGTGGCAAAGTATTAAGTTAGACTTATTGAGGCAAAGTATTAAGTTAGACTTATTGTGGCAAAGTATTAAGTTAGACTTATTGTGGCAAACAATACTTTTGGAATTACCAAGGTTAATTTTTATTTTTATTTAAGCATATCTTATCTAAACATATCTTATTTTATCTAAACACACAGTGCTGACATATATTTTGCTTTTTTTATTTTTGTTTAAATTACAGGGCACTGGCCTCATTAATGAAAGCCGACACTATCTGGCACGCACACACAACAACAATTCCATTAGCCACTTATACTGTGTGTGATCTCACAAAGTGGCCAGACACCAGGATGAAGTGGCCAGTTGACTCGGTCAGAGTGACTTGTGCTGTTAGTCCGAGATTTGTTCACATCAGTGGACTGCAGAGAGTGGACTTAGGAACAATTGACCTGGATACGCCTTCTTCGCCGCTGGCCAGTTGTATTCCCTGCTGTGTCATTTGATTGTGTTTAAGTCACTGAGACCAACATTCGTCTTGTGTCGTGGCGCTTCAGTGTTTTGAAATTCACAGTAAGTTTTAAGGACTTCTTGCTCTTATGTCAAAAATATCGTATGGATTTACATACGTTGTAATCGATTATTACGGTCACATTTCAACAATTCCGATACCCGCATAGTTTCATGTTGTTTTGAATGCACTTAAAAAAAAAAATATTTAAAAATGTTTATAAAAAACCAATCTGAAAGTTAGGTAATAGCAACCAAGCTACTCCGTACAATATTGATTTAAAACAACATTTCTTAAACGTCTATGAACTGGTAAAAAGGGGAAAATGTCATATATATCTATATATTTATATATGTATATATAAATAAATATATGTATATATATACATATATATATATATATATATATATATATATATATATATATATATATATATCTTTATACCCTAACAAAAAGAAAAATATATATATATATATATATATATATATATATATATATATATATATATATATATATATATATATATATATATATATATATATATATATATATATATATATATATCTGTAGCCCGTAGCAACCTGACATTGCTATTATGCTCCTGATCACCAGCCAGAGGTCTCCAGAATGTATGCTACTATGCCCCGCACAAAATAAAAAAAAATTAATATAAATAGTATAAGCACACGTGAAGGCCTCTGTAGTATCACATTCAGTGACGCAACTAGTTTTTAACTGGTTTCAAAATCGCAAATATTAGTTGTTGTTTTTTTAAATCGAGACTTTAAGACGACTTCACAAATTGAGACATGAAATGAATATAACACACCAGGTGCTAACAACTGATAGTTCCCTGTTGGGGTCTAGTCTAAGCTCTTATGATCCCAGCTATTACGTCACAAGCGAGCCTCATTTGCTAGAAATAGCCACAAATTAATTGCTTTACATTGGTTTCAAGAGGGTCCCCTCCCTCCTCCATCTCTCAGTGTGGGACACTACGCTAGAAGTTCGTCAGTCTCTGGTGACAGGCTGCAGATATGGCAGTTTTGATCCCTAGCAGAATTGAGCCTACTTAAGTTGCTACCTGTTGGGCATTGCTATCTGTTGGGCATTGCTACCTGTTGGGCATTGCTACCTGTTGGGCATTGCTACCTGTTGGGCATTGCTACCTGCTGGGCATTGCTATGTGTCGGGCATTGCTACGTGTCGGGCATTACTACATGTCGGGCATTACTACCTGCTGGGCATTGCTACGTGTCAGGTATTGCTACCTTTCGGCCATTGCTACGTGTCGGGCATTGCTATCTGTCGGGCATTGCTACCTGTTGGGCATTGCTACGTGTCGGGCATTGCTACCTGTTGGGCATTGCTAGTGTCGGGCATTGCTACCTGTCAGGCATAGCTACCTGTCGGGCATTGCTACCTGTCGGGCATTGCTACCTGTCGGGCATTGCTACCTGTCGGGCATTGCTACCTGTCGGGCAGTGCTACGTGTCGGGCAGTGCTACGTGTCAGGCATTGCTATCTGTCGGGCATTGTTACGTATTGGCATTGCTGCGTTTCGGGCATTGCTACGTGTTGGGCACTGCCCTGTTCTCGTCACAGGAGCGACGCACCACGATGAATGGGCATCGTGTCTCAAATCACGGGGTGCTGGGTCGCTGCATATTTTGGTAAAGCGTTCTTTCAGTCTCATCAGTCGCTCAAACATTAAGCCACTTCTATCAGAAGTACACCACTCATTTCCAAAGTCCAAAGGATTCTTTTTGACAAACCTTGCCAGCCCAGTTGGGACATTGTTCGGTGTGGTTAAGGGATGGCTGCGTCATTTCTTGCTCGTTCTGCGTCATTTCTTGCTCGTTCTGCGTCACTGACATGGGACTGGTGACTCGTTGGAGATGACCATGCCGCCACGTGCTTGGAAGTTGTCCACCGTCAACACTGACCATTGTCTTGTCTAACGAGCACGCCTTCCTACATATTCAAGCAGTGTCTTCTACACAAGGTGGGGACGGAAGCAATTGCTTCTATTACGACGCATAATTTTTTTTAAAATTTTCCAGGCAACAACATTTTTGTAAGGAGAAAAAGAAACAATATATTAATTGTTAGGATTTGAACTCCAAACCTTTAGTATGGAACAACACATGTAATGACCGCACTGTCAACCCGGCACCCGATCTCTCAACAATTTAAAAAAAATTAAAACAAAATAATTTTTTTCTTTCAAGTTTTCTTTCATATTTCTAATAGTTATGCGTGAGTAAATTTTAATTTATGTTTTTGAGTTGCCAACCCTGATTATTTTTTGCAATTTTAATGAGATGCTTTCAGAAAGACCAAACTGTAGAGACTTGATATACGTTACCTACTAAAACAGGCTATATATATATATATATATATATATTTAAATTTAAGTTTCTGAAATTTCAAGTCAAATTCAAAGTTAGTGTCTTACATAAGTAGTGACGTAGGAAAGGAAGCAAAGAGGTCAACCCACTTCAAGGAGTATTTAAAAAAAATCTAAGTTGAGGGGCGGGATTTGCTGTAAAAATGTGCAGTTTTTTTTCCGTAGAGGGGCGGTTGCCAAAAAGCCTTATTGCCATGTCTACACTAACACTAACTCAACTTGCGCTATTGTACGTTAAGCCTGTGAAGTGAATCAAGGAGCTCTTCGTCGGAGGACTTTTGCTGGAACCCCTTAATAAAAATAATAGAATTTAAAAGCAAACAAACAAACCAAAAAATAATAATTTTTAGCATGTAACCGTCCAGAAGTAAAAATCCGCCTCTTTCTCCTGGAAAGGTTGTGCTTCAGTTGCGACCCTTGAAAATACTAACTTAAAATTAGTGACCCCATTCAAAAAAAAGCTTGGTGGTCCAGCAGTGTGAGTAATCCCCTAGGTGTCAGTCAAACGAATTGGAGACTCGAACACATCCTGTGCGACAAAGACCTTGCTAGCTGTCTTGTCTAGTTAATCCTATGAATAAGTTGCGTGTTCACAATCAAATGAATTTTCAATGTAGTTGTCATAGTTCAAACGGAATATCATGGCATATTATTTCTTTGCAAAAATTAGTTTTCGTTCTTATGTAACACCAATATAATCCACAAAAGCACCTTGGATAACGATCGGATCGGACCTGAATATAAGACTGACACTTGAAGCGTCGCCTACTGCTGAAGTTTGACCAAATGAGCCAATAAATTACTTTCATTTCAGTTTGACACAAGGGAAAGGAAGTGTTACCATGACGTCATGTGGCACCCCAACCTTCACCTGTGTGCTGTTACTTTTAGTTTTGGCAGGCAAGTTTGACTTTCCTACACCTTAACAACGAAAAAAACAACAATTGTTATTGTATTAGGGCAGAATTACATTATTATTGTAGCAAGGCAGAATTAAATTATTATTGTAGCTAGACAGAAATAAATTATTATTGTAGCAAGGCTGAATTAAATTATTATTGTTTAGACAGAGTTAAATTTGTATTGTAGCTATGCAGAATTAAAGTTTAAGTATAGCAATGTAGAATAAAAATATTATAATAATAGGACAGAATTAAAATATTATTGTAGCAAGGCTTAATTACATTATTATTGTAGCAAGGCAGAATTATATTATTATTGTATTATAGAAGAAATAAATTATTATTGTATAGGGCAGAATTAAATTATAATTGTAGTTGGGCGAAATTAAATAATTATTGTAACAAGGCAGAATTCTATTATTATTGTGTTAAAGAAAAAAAAATATTATTGTAGTAGGGCAGAATTAAATTATTAATGTAGCAAAGCTTAATTAAATTATTATTGTAGCAAGGCAGAATTATATTATTATATTAAAGCAGAAATAAATTATTATTATAGTAGAGCAGAATTAAATTATTAATGTAGCAAGACAGAATTATATATTATTATTGTATTAAAGCAAAAAAAAATATTATTGTAGTAGGGTAGAATTAAATTATTAATGTAGCAATCCTCAATTAAATTATTTTTGTAGCAACGCAGAATTAAATTATTATTGTATTAAGAGAGAAAAAATATTTTTGTTTTAGGGCAGAATTAATTTATTATTTTAGCTATGCAGAATTAAATATTATTGCATTAAAACAGAAATAAATTATTATTTTAGAAGGGCAGAATTAAATTATTATTGTTTAGACAGAGTTAAATTTTTGATGTAGCTAAACAGAATTAAATTATTAGTATAATAGCCATGCAGAATTAAATAATTATTGTTTTAAATCAGAATTAAATTATTATTGTAGCAAGGCTTAATTAAATTATTATTGTGGCTGAACAGAATTAAATTATTATTGTTGCAAGGTTGAATATTTTTATTATTGTGACAAGGCTGAATTAAATTTGTATTATTTAAACAGAGTTAATTTTTATTAAAGCTATGCAGAATTAAATTATTAGTATAACAAGGTAGAATTAAATTGTTATTGTATTAAAGCAGAATTAAATTATTATTGTAGTAGGGCAAAAATTAAATCATTATTTTTGCAAGGCAGAATTAAATAATTATTGTATTAAATCAGAATTAAATTATTATTGTAGCAAGGTAGAATTAAATTATTATTGTTTAGACAGAGTTAAATTTGTATTGTATCTATGCAGAATTAAGAATAGCAAGGTAGAATAAGTTTAAGAATAGCAAGGTAGAATAAAATTATTATAGTATAAGGGCAAAAATAAAATTATTATTGTAGCAAAGCATATTAAAAAAATTATTGTACCAAAGCAGAATTAAATTGTTATCGTATTCAAGCTGAAATAAATTATTATTGTAGTAGGGAAAATAAAATTATTATTGTTAAATGGCTTAATTTAAATTATTATTGTAGCAAGGCAGAGTTCAATTATAATTGTAGCTATGCAGAAATAAATTATTAATGCAGCAAGTCATCATTAAATTATTATTATAGCAAGGCAGTATTAAATAATACTGTTTAGACAGAGTTAATTTTTAGCGCAGCTATGCAGAATAAAATTAGTACTATAGCAAGGCAGAATTAAATTTTCTTGTATTAAAGCAGAATTAAATTATTATTGTAGTAATGCAAAATTAAATTATTATTGTAATTAAAGCAGAAATAAATTATTATTGTCGTAGGGCAAAACAAAATTATTATTGTAACATGGCATAATTAAATTATTATTTTGGCTTAACAGAATTAAATTATAATTGTTGCAAGGCAGAGTTATTTTATTATTGTTGCGAGGTTGAATATTTTTATTATTGTTGGAAGGCTTAATTAAATTATTATTGTATTAAAGCAGAATTAAATTATTATTGTTGGGCAAACATTAAATTATTTTTGTAGCAAACCAGAATTAAATTAATATTGTATTCAAGCAGAAATAAATTATTATTGTAATAGTGCAACATAAAATTATTGTTGTTGAATGACTTAATTAATTATTATTGTAGCAAGGCAAAGTTCAATTATAATTGTAGCTATGCAGAAATAAATTAATAATGTAGCAAGGCAGAATTCAATTATTATTGTAGCAAGGCTGAATTAAATTATTTTTTAGATAAAGTTAAATTTTATTTGTAACTATGCAGAATTAAATTATTATTATTGCAAGGCAGAATTAAATTATTAATACATTAAATCAGAAATAAATTATTATTGTAGTACGGCAGAATTAAATAATTTTGGTTGCAAGGCTTTTTTAAATTATTATTGTAACAAGCCAGAATTAAATTAATATTGTGGCTGAACAGAATTAAATTATTGTTGTTGCAAGTCAAAATTATTTTATTATTGTTGCAAGGCTGAATTAAATTATTATTGTATAAACAGAGTTAAATTTTTATTGTAGCTATACAGAATTAAATTATTAGTATAGCAAGGCAGAATTAAATTTTAATTGTATTAAAGCAGAATTAAATTATTATTGTGGGAGAGATAAAAATTAAATTATTATTATTGTAGCAAGGCATAATTAAATAATTATTGTAGCAAAGCAGAATTAAATTATTTTTGTAGCAAGGCTGAATTCAATTATTGTTGTATTAAAGCAGAATTAAATTATTATTGTAGGAGGGCAGAATTAAATTATTATTGTAGCAAGGCTTAATGAAATTATTTTTTGAGATGGGCAGAATTAAATTATTATTGTATTAAAGCAAAAATAAATAATTATTGTATTAGGGAAGAATTAAATTATTATTGTAGTAGGTCAAATTTAATTTATTATTGTTGCAAGGAAGAATTAAATTTTTATTGTAGCAAGGCATAATTAAATTATTATTATAGCAAGGCAGAATTAAATTATTATGTTATTAAAGCAGAATTAAATTATGAATGTAGTAGGGCAGAACTAAATTATTATTGTAACAAGGCTTTAATAAATTATTATTGTAGCAAGGCAGAACAGAATTAAATTATTATTGTATTAATGACGAATTAATTTTTTTTTGTAATCGGACAGAATTAAATTATTATTTTTTTAGACAGAGTTAAATTTTAGTGCAGCGATGCAGAATCAAATTATATGTATAGCAAGGCAGAATTAAATTTTATTGTATTAAAACAGAATTAAATTATTATTGTAGTAATGCAAAATTAAATTATTATTGTAGCAAAGTATAATTAAATTATTATTGTAGCAAGGCAGAATTAAATTATTATTGTATTAAAGCAGAAATAAATTATTATTGTCGTAGGGCAATTTAAAATTATTATTGTAGCAAGGCTTAATAAAATTATAATTGTAGCAAGGCAGAATTAAATTATTATTGTATTAAAGCAGAATTAAAATTTTATTGTAGCAAGGCATAATTATATTATTATTGTGGCTTCACAGAATTAAATTATTATTGTAGCAAGGCAGGATGATTTTATTATTGTAGCAAGGTTTAAACAGAATTAAATTATAATTATAGCAAGACAGATTTAGATTATTATTGTATTAAAGCATAATAAAATTATTATTGAAGTAGGGCAGGAGTTAATTGTAATTGTAGCAAAGTTTAATTAAATTTTAATTGTAGCTAGACAGCATTAAATTTTAATTGTAGCTAGACAGAATCAAATTATTATTGTATAAATGCTGAATTAAACTATTATTGTTTAGACAGAGCTAAATTTTTAATGTAGCTATGCAGAATTAAATTATTAGTATAGCAATGCAGAAATATTTAATTATTGTTTTAAATCAGAATTAAATTATTATTGTAGGAGGGCAGAATTAAATTATTATTGTAGTAAGGCTTAATGAAATAATTATTGTGGCTGAACAGAATTTAATTATTATTGTTGAAAGGCAGAATTATTTTATTATTGTTTCAAGGGTGAATTAAATTAATATTGATGCAAGGATGAATTAAATTATTATTGTTTTAATAGAGTTACATTTTTATTGTAGCTATGCAGAATTAAATTATTAGTAGAGCAAGGCAGAATTAAAATTTAATTGTAGTAAATAAGAATTAAATTATTATTTTAGTAGAGAAAAAAATAAATTATTATTATTATTGTAGCAAGGCATAATTAAATAATTATTTTATTAAATCTGAATTAAATTATTATTGTAGTAGGGCTGAATTAAATTATTTTTATAGCAAGGCAGAATTAAATTACTATTGTTTAGACAGAGTTAAATTTGTATTGTAGCTATTCAGAATTAAAGTATTTATATAGCAAGGCAGAATTAATTTATTACTGAATTAAAAAGAAACAAATATTATTTTCGTAGCACAGAATTAAATTATTATTGTATTAAAGCAGAAATAAATTATAATTTTAGTAGTGCAGAATTAAATTATTATTGTAGCAAGGCAGAATTAAATTATTATTGTATTAAAACAGAAATAAATTATTATTGTAGTAGGGCAGAATGAAATTATTATTGTAGTAGGACAGAATTAAATTATTATTGTAGCTAGACAGATATAAATTATTATTTTAGCTAGAGAGAATTAAATTATTATTTTAACAGAGCTTTCCAAACAGTCTGTCGGGACACAGTCATTGACTATTTCAAAAATTGTTCCCTGTGGGGGCACTTCAGACTTTGGGGAGGGGGGGGGGCAGTGCCAGTTGATTTATTGTTGGACATATTTTGCTCTGGGGGGGGGGCGCCCTTGGCTTCTCCCCCCCCCCTTGTTATAGCTGAAAAAAATGCTGGACACCGTAATGTGCCGTCTGCAGTGTTTTTGAATGTTACGTGAAAAAAAATACATACCAACATTTATGCCTTTTTAAGACATACAATAAGCCGAGAGGTTATGTTCAAATGACATAATATATATTAGCTCTTGCACATATTTTATAATTAGTACAGGTACTTATTTTTGACATAAATATTGGAAATGTATGTTGATTTTAAAATAATTCATATTATAATATGTCTAAATACGGTATTTAATTCTTCTTCTGTATCTTAAGGGCCCACGATCCATTGCTACATATGTCATATGTTGTTCAATAAAGATTACGTTAATGAAACTTTATGTGTGCGTCCTATTTGTTGAAATGTCTTGCTTTAACACACGCACACTGGTTTAACACACGCACACTGGTTTAACACACGCACACTGGTTTAACACACGCACACTGGTTTAACACACGCACACTGGTTTAACACACGCACACTGGTTTAACACACGCACACTGCTGTAACACACGCACACTGGTTTAACACACGCACACTGGTTTAACACACGCACACTGGTTTAACACACGCACACTGCTTTAACGCACGCACACTGGTTTAACACACGCACACTGGCTTAACAAACGACACACTGGTTTAGACACACACAAACACTGGTTTAACACACGACACACTGATTTAACACACGCACACTACTTTAACACACGCACACTGCTTTAACACACGCACACTGCTTAAACACACGCACACTGGTTTAACACACGCACACTGGTTTAAAACACGCACAATGCTTTAACACACGCACACTGGTTTAACACACGCACACTGGTTTAACACACGCACACTGGTTTAACACACGCACACTGGTTTAACACACGCACACTGGTTTAACACACGCACACTGGTTTAACACACGCACA
>CAXITT010001351.1:598-34657 GCA_964033795.1 Lymnaea stagnalis | reverse complement strand
CACACTGCTCTAACGCACGCACACATGTCTAACACACGCACACTGGCTTAACAAACGACACACTGATTTAGACACACACACACACTTGTTTAACACACGACACACTGATTTAACACACGCACACTACTTTAACACACGCACACTGGTTTAACACACGCACACTGCTTTAACACACGCACACTGGTTTAACACACGCACACTGCTTTAACACACGCACACTTGTTTAACAAACGCACACTGGCTTAACAAACGACACACTGGTTTAACACACACACACTGGTTTAACACTCGCACACTGGTTTAACACACGCACACTGGTTTAACACACGCACACTGCTTTAACACACGCACACTGGTTTAACACACGCACACTGCTTTAACACACGCACACTGGTTTAACACACGCACACTGCTTTAACACACGCACACTGGTTTAACAAACGCACACTGGCTTAACAAACGACACACTGGTTTAGACACACCCACACACACTGGTTTAACACACGACACACTGATTTAACACACGATACACTGGTTAAACTAACTTATTATGTCGCTAAAGTATAAACAATTTTTAAAAAGTATGCCACCAAAAGAAAAGTGTGGAAAACACTGCGAGAGATGTAGAGTGTTTTACTCGAGCAACCATAGGTACTGGTAGTACTTTACTCTTGCAAGCTAGGTACTGGTAGTACTTTACTCTTGCAAGCTAGGTACTGGTAGTACTTTACTCTTGCAAGCTAGGTGCTGGTAGTACTTTACTCTTGCAAGCTAGGTACTGGTAGTACTTTACTCTTGCAAGCTAGGTGCTGGTAGT
The DNA here is from genome assembly GCA_964033795.1 of Lymnaea stagnalis. Lineage (NCBI taxonomy): Eukaryota > Metazoa > Mollusca > Gastropoda > Lymnaeidae > Lymnaea > Lymnaea stagnalis. The sequence goes on along the minus strand of CAXITT010001351.1, from coordinate 33,840 downwards.
ACTTTACTCTTGCAAGCTAGGTGCTGGTAGTACTTTACTCTAGCAAACTAGGTGCTGGTAGTACATTACTCTAGCAAACTAGGTGCTGGTAGTGCTTTACTGTAACAAACCAGCTGCTGGTAATGCTTGACTGTCCAACTAATTATGTGAGAGTTTCAATTTCTTACTTAACATGTAAGTACATCACTCTATGTGTACGGTAATATATAAATTGGCACCTAAAAGCTTAGAGATTGTATATTCGACTAATCTTTATCATAAAACAGCGGCAAATTTAGGATCATTCGCAAAAAACAACAAAAAAAACAACAACAAACAAACAAAGAAATGCTCTATCTTTAAGTACAATTAAAGTAATGAAAAACAAAACATTGTTGTAACAATGCTTCATTCTGAAATTATTCTCCCCAGCAAAAAATCGCCAAATTTCAGCAGTACATTTTATTGTAAATCATTCGAAGCCTCTTATCGCTGTTGTTATTGTCCACAGCACTTTACGGTAGCGCATTCTCTAAAGAGCGCCACACGCCCATTATAGACATGGCTAGTGATGGAGTCTTAGACCAGAGATCCAGACATCCCAGAAGTCCACAGAAGTCTGCCATCATTGGGACACAGCTCAGAAATAACAATAGGTAAATAAAAGATCATCATCATCATGTCCCTTAGTCCTTGGACGGTCAGCGCGCCACAGATGACATGCGAAATATCCCCCCCATTCGTCTCTGCCTTCTGCACTACGCACAGCATCTCCTAGTATTAGTCCCGTCCACTCTTTGATGTTATCTTCCCATCTTTTTCTTTTTCTCCCCCCTTTTATGGTGGCCTGCATGATTTCTTTGGCTAGCCCTTGTTTCATTGTCATGTGACCATACCATTGTAGTTTGCACTTTTTTTTACAGTCACCACGAGGTCATCGTACTGCCCCTTTGCCTGATGAACGCTTTCTTTCACTTGGAATAAAGGATACTCCGAATAAAAAACAAAAAACAAACTAAAAAGCAATAACGAATTTTAAATAGGGAGCAGTATTCTTTAATTTTATGACGATTAATTATTTATATATTTACAAATATAGAACAGTCGCTTCTGAGCATAGATTTGCCGATATGAAATGAGGAAAAACATTTTTTTTTTCAATGGCTAAGATTGACAATTTTAAGACTAGCTATGGATATGATTAAGTCTTGTGGATGTGACCAAACATGTGGATGGATACAAAATTATGGATGTGTCAAAGACTTTAGGATTAGTCCAAAACTTGTTGATAAGATCAAAACTTGTGGATTAGACGAAAACTTATGGATGGGACAAAAACTTGTGGATGAGACCAAAACTTGTGGATGAGGCCGGGAATAAAGCTGTAAACAAGGCAGTAAATAAGAATGGGAGTGAGGTCAGGTTTAAGGTCTGAAATCAGTCCAGGAATAGAGAAAATGTAACGAGCAGGGATTGGGGCTGGAAATGGCACACCGAGCAGAAAGGGCGGTAATTTGATTTTAAAAAATCTAACTATAGCAAATAGGGAAATAATCGATAATTTAAACAATGTGACAGTCTTAGCATTGTGCGTCAGCTATGTGAAGTTTTTAACCGATAATTTAAACAATGTGACAGTCTTAGCATTGTGCGTCAGCTATGTGAAGTTTTTAACCGATAATTTAAACAATGTGACAGTCTTAGCATTGTGCGTCTGCTATGTGAAGTTTTTTAACCGATAATTTAAACAATGTGACAGCCTTAGCATTGTGCGTCAACTATGTGAAGTTTTAACCGATAATTTAACAATGTGACAGTCTTAGCATTGTGCGTCAGCTATGTGAAGTTTTTAACCGATAATTTAAACAATGTGACAGCCTTAGCATTGTGCGTCAGCTATGTGAAGTTTTTAACCGATAATTTAAACAATGTGACAGCCTTAGCATTGTGCGTCAGCTATGTGAAGTTTTTTTTTTTTATATCCTTCCTTTTTTAAGGTCGTCAAGGTATCTTTATATATTGACATCGTTATACGATAAGCTAAACTGTTTTATATTGACATCGTTATACGATAAGCTAAACTGGTTTATATTGACATCGTTATACGATAAGCTAAACTGGTTTATATTGACATCGTTATACGATAAGCTAAACTGTTTTATATTGACATCGTTATACGATAAGCTAAACTGTTTTATATTGACATCGTTATACGATAAGCTAAACTGTTTTATATTGACATCGTTATACGATAAGCTAAACTGTTTTATATTGATATCGTTATACGATACGCTAAACTGTTTTATATTGACATCGTTATACGATAAGCTAAACTGGTTTATATTGACATCGTTATACGATCAGCTAAACTGTTTTATATTGACATCGTTATACGATCAGCTAAACTGTTTTATATTGTCATCGTTATACGATGAGCTAAACTGTTTTATATTGACATCGTTATACGATAAGCTAAACTGTTTTATATTGACATCGTTATATGATCAGCTAAACTGTTTTATATTGACATCGTTATACGATAAGCTAAACTGTTTTATATTGTCATCGTTATACGATCAGCTAAACTGTTTTATATTGACATCGTTATACGATAAGCTAAATTGTTATATATTGTCATCGTTATACGATCAGCTAAACTGTTTTATATTGTCATCGTTATACGATAAGCTAAACTGTTTTATATTGTCATCGTTATACGATAAGCTAAACTGTTTTATATTGTCATCGTTATACGATAAGCTAAACTGTTTTATATTGTCATCGTTATACGATCAGCTAAACTGGTTTATATTGTCATCTTTATACGATCAGCTAAACTGGTTTATTTTTTTTTATTTCAGGGGTCCTCAAAGGCGGATAGATGACGCCGCCAATGAAGGAGACGATAACGGCAATATAAGTCGGACCCGAGGGGGGCAGAAAGGGGGGAAAGGGGATAGAGGGCGCACCGGGGAGAACGGCGATCGACGCCGAAAGTTTCAAGAGCATATGCCGCTCGGGGTCAACCGTCGTACCCTAGCCTTGGCTGAGAAAGTGGGCAACGCCAGCAGCCAGTTTGCCTTCAAACTTTTCTCCACAGTGTATCCCTCGCTCAGCTACGACACCATCATATCACCCCACAGCGTGCACACCGCTCTGTCGATGATGCTACTTGGTGCTAGAAAAACGACAAAGAAAGAGATCTTCAGAACATTAGGTCTGTATGCTTGCACGTTGATGCTACTTTTTATATTTATTCTAAAAAAGAAAAAAAAGTTTCGATCATTAAATTGGTTGGTCTAAGTAAATAATATTTAAAGGAGCACCACCACCTACCACGTTGGTTCCACTCATTTTAAGGAGAACGTATCTGGTACAGAGAAGGTATCTATTATGTTAACACAATCAAATCATTAATTTTAGACAGATTGTATCTGGTACAGAGAAGGTATCTATTATGTTAACACAATCAAATCATTAATTTTAGACAGATTGTATCTGGTACAGAGAAGGTATCTATTATGTTAACACAATCAAATCATTAATTTTAGACAGATTGTATCTGGTACAGAGAAGGTATCTATTATGTTAACACAATCAAATCATTAATTTTAGACAGATTGTATCTGGTGCAGAGAAGGTATCTATTATGTTAACACAATCAAATCATTAATTTTAGACAGATTGTATCTGGTGCAGAGCCTAGCATTGTAGTATATTGAAATCATTAAGTTTGAGCGTACGTTCCTTACGTATTTCGACTATATTTATTGCTGAATTAAATAGCGAATACACAAGAAAACTAAATCAGTGCGACATAATTAGGGGCTAAAGGTAAAGTGCACTTATCTAAATTTACAAAGCTTATAATATGGTGGAACTGGCTAAAAATAGCCTAAATAAGCTAATGAGATAATTATAACAAGATTGTCTAATTGCGAATTACGCCAAATTGGAACATTAGAAGTGTCTTGGAATTCAAGGAATCAAAAAAGATAATGAAAATCTTGACATTTAGTCAGTACAACATTTTGAAGAATCCGAGTTATGGATGAATAAAGGCGTTATATTAAAAAAAATGTCATTGAATGAAAGCTGAGATTAGTGGATTTATTACATGACATGAATTATGAAATTAGAAATAAAAAATAATATTAAATAAAGCAGAGCTTTGTGCCAGTGTTGACCCCACCCCAAAAAAACAACAACACTTTATTACATAATGTGTAGGCCGATGCCACACTGACCAAATGTGTCTGCTTTGCCAGGACTACGCCAGGCCGGACTAAATAAAGTGCAGGTCCACAGGGGCTATCATGCCCTTCTGGCCACACTGGGCAACACCCACGACAAAGTCATCCTGCACAACGCCAACGGTGTCTTCGTCAAGCCAAGTATTCCTATTGAGGTAGCCTTCAGGTATGTATGGGAGATCCAATGAGGTGTCTTTGAAAGCGTATCTTTAATGTTGCTGATAAGAAATGAAGGACTGCGTTCACGCTGTGTGAATGATATTGTAGATCAAGGTATGTGGAAGCATGAATGAAGAGACAGGACATGTTTAGTGTTATCTGAGGAATCGGGCAGTTGTGAGTGATTAGGTTGTTCGACAAATATATACTTCTATACACCTGGCTAAGTATATTTACATGCAATAAAATCTATGAAAGAAGCGTCCTTTTTTAATCAAAGAAGAACTTTGTTTTTAAAGACATTAATTAAAAAAAAATTATTTTAACACTAAATTAAATATTGCAAACAAATTTTCACAACATGTAATTTTTGTTTTATTTATCAAAAGTTGAAGTTTTATCTTAAAATTGGCAACGGAACTAAGGAAATACTTATGTTCACGAAAATAATATAATATGTAAATTATGAGTGCCCATTAAAAATAAATGTATCAAACAATTCGTTGACACTTGACAGAGAAGGTATCTCGCAGATGTACAGTGCCAAATTCGACAACCTTGACATTAACAACTCTGCCGGACCCGAAGCCCCTATCAACAACTGGGTCGCCAATGCAACAGGGGACAGAATCCGCGGGCTCTTGCCTCCAGGGACCATAACTCCCTTGACCGGCCTCGTTTTGATCAACGCAATCTTCTTTAACGCCAGCTGGGAGAAGCCGTTCACGGAGCGCCTCACTCAGCCCAAGCCGTTCACCACAGCCGATGGGCTGGTCAAACAGCTGCAGACAATGACGGCTGTTGGATATTACGGGCAAGTCAAGAATACAAATTATTTTAGGGTCCGAAAGTGTTAAAAAATAAAATAAAATGACCCCATTTCTAGATTTTAAATGTTTTTGCGATGTCAACACAAAGCTTACTTAACCAGAATTTGGGAGTTCACATTAAATTTCCTCCATATTTTTAACGCACACACAAATAAGTAAATGCAAGCAAACCCTAGCACAGCAGATTTTTTTCAAAATGATTCAAATTTGATCAACAAGATCCAGGTGTTAAATACTTCATATTTTCGTACCATCTGTGTCCCACTACGTCGCATACAAACAGAATTGGTGTCATGAAAAACAATATCTTCTGCAACTGTCATAGATCACCCAGTTCCCATATCTAATGTAAAGGGGGTTAAATTAAGTTCGATTTCATGCATACGAGGAGACATCCAGCCCCTATTTCCTGTATGACTGAGTGTCAACAAACTCCCCTCTTCAGTGTGCCAGAGGGAAGGTGGGTCGGGGACAATGCAACCTTGTGCACTTTCTCTCATCTAACAGTACACATTGTGTTTCAGCTACGCCAACCACCAGGACGCTGAGGTGATTGAACTCCCATTCAGAGGCGACCGCCTGGCCATGTATATCTTTTTGCCTTCAGTCAATTCCAGTGTCGGAAGTCTAGTCCAGGTAAATGAAATTTAGACTCAACATATTTGCAAAAGGAAAATCAATTTGATATGTCTCTGGGAAACGAATATGAAATACGTTATTGTTAAGGGATGGGAACATTAGCCGCTGCCATGTCACCCCCTGCCCATTTCGTCGCTTGATAATTTTGTTTGCTTGACCATTGTGGCACTAGTCATTGGTAGCACTAGTCATTGGTGGCACTAGTCATTGGTGGCACTAGTCATTGGTAGCACTCGTCGCTGGTGGCACTAGTCATTGGTGGCACTAGTTATTGGTGGCACTAGTCATTGGTGGCACTAGTCATGGGTGGCACTAGTCATTGGTGGCACTAGTCATTGGTGGCACTAGTCATTGGTAGCACTAGTCATTGGTGGCACTAGTCATTGGTGGCACTAGTCATTGGTAGCACTCGTCACTGGTGGCACTAGTCATTGGTGGCACTAGTCATTGGTGGCACTTGTCATTGGTGGCACTAGTCACTGGTGGCACTAGTCATTGGTGGCACTAGTCATTGGGGGCACTCGTCACTGGTGGCACTAGTCATTAGTTATTCATATCACTTGTTTTGAAAATTCTGTACAGTTAATTTGCTATATATTGCCAGTGTCATTTATTTGTTATTTTACCTTATACTCAAATGTCAAAGTGAAATGGGATTTTTCTTTAGGTATAACATTTTGGACCTCTAAGTTATTTTTAGAACTTTATATAATCATTAAGTGTGAACATTAGTGTCGCCACTGCTACTACGTCATCCTGTGCTCCCTCCCCAGAGCTTGACCAACAGCACGGACGGCGGCGACAGTGGTCAGGCCGTGGAAGCCATGCTCCAAAACATGCAACTCAAAAACATCCAACTCCTGATGCCCAAGTTCACGATTGAAAGCGGCCTGCTAGAGCTGACCCCTCACCTCCAGAACATGGGCATACGCAAGGCGTTTACGCAACGGGTATGTTATGTTATCAGTGCATCTTGGTTAGGAAAAATAAATAATTGGAAACATTTATTGGACCGTTTAGTTCACAAATATTTTGAAATTTAGACGACTGTGTAGCTAAGAAAAAAAGACATTCTAGAATAATCGCAGCACAAAAGATGTTACTACTAATTCGCCTTAGAGCGTTTGAAATTTAAGTCACATTTAGAAATGTTCAGTGTCCTTGCTCTAGAGAATGATACTGCAGAATATTTGGCTCCGTAGAGTAGCAACAGGATTCTCATACATAGCAGTTGTGCTGAGGTGACAGAGCGGTCGAAGCAGAGTTCAATCCACATCAAAAGTAAAGACAAGAAAAAAAAAAGACACCAGCAACCCGGGGTGGATATGATTCTTTTTTTGTATTGGATTGGCAACTCGTCTATTTTGGCTCAATCTCTGAAATCAAACCTGGAGATGGAGTCCTGTAGGCGGTATGACATGGAAAAAATGAAAATTCCAACAAATCCCGCTTCATAAAAGGCATCAAGAGCACAGTGAACATTTTAAAAGAAAAAAAAAAAAAACCAAAACAGTGATGGTTACATACTGCCTACTGGTCTATTTCCAGTCGTCTTGACTAACTCTTGCCATCTAAATAAATACGTGGGGACGAGAGCGACAGTCTGTTGAATTGAGCAACTTTCCATCACTTTAAACAAATCTCAGCTCAAGTCAAGGCTACTACTTAAGCCTCGGTCATCTTCACGTGTGAATTAAAAGCTAATAATGTAGTGTTGGACAGCGATAATGTTGTCGAGAAGATTAATGAGACACTGCCAAAATGTGTAAATAAAACAAAAGGTTCAGCTTTGATGATGGTAATACAGAAAAGATATGCAAACATTTTAGCAAATGCCTTCATCAGTACAACAAAAGTCATATATGTACCCATACAATTAAATACATTTATATATAGATATTTCCTACCTAAACATACAAATACAAGAAAAGAATAAAGTGGCCGCAAGTCCCTGACAGAAACAAAGTTCAGAAGAACGGGAAACAAGGGGGTCGACAATGTGGATGTGGTGCATCTATGTAACATGTGTGGATGTGGTGCATCTATGTAACATGTGTGGATGTGGTGCATCTATGTAACATGTGTGGATGTGGTGCATCTATGTAACATGTGTGGATGTGGTGCATCTATGTAACATGTGTGGATGTGGTGCATCTATGTAACATGTGTGGATGTGGTGCATCTATATATATAGATTACTAGGTAGGAGTTACCGACATGGATAGAATAATACATTTAAAAATTTTTATGAATAATTTGCTTGGTAAGGGCGTGGGAAGAACGAACAGGAAATATACATACAATAATGTCATATTCTTATAGTACTCCAGCTCTGTGAACTATGTCATATTCTTATAGTACTCCAGCTCTGTGTACTATAATGTCATATTCTTATAGTACTCCAGCTCTGTGAGCTATGTCATATTCTTGTAGTACTCCAGCTCTGTGTACTATAATGTCATATTCTTGTAGTACTCCAGCTCTGTGTACTATAATGTCATATTCTTACAGTACTCCAGCTCTGTGTACTATGTCATATTCTTACAGTACTCCAGCTCTGTGAACTATAATGTCATATTCTTATAGTACTCCAGCTCTGTGTACTATAATGTCATATCCTTACAGTACTCCAGCTCTGTGAGCTATGTCATATTCTTATAGTACTCCAGCTCTGTATACTAGAATGTCATATTCTTATAGTACTCCAGCTCTGTGTACTATAATGTCATATTCTTACAGTACTCCAGCTCTGTGTACTATGTCATATTCTTACAGTACTCCAGCTCTGTGAACTATAATGTCATATTCTTACAGTACTCCAGCTCTGTGTATTATAATGTCATATTCTTATAGTACTCCAGCTCTGTATACTAGAATGTCATATTCTTATAGTACTCCAGCTCTGTATACTAGAATGTCATATTCTTATAGTACTCCAGCTCTGTATACTAGAATGTCATATTCTTATAGTACTCCAGCTCTGTGTACTATAATGTCATATTCTTACAGTACTCCAGCTCTGTGTACTATGTCATATTCTTACAGTACTCCAGCTCTGTGAACTATAATGTCATATTCTTACAGTACTCCAGCTCTGTGTACTATAATGTCATATTCTTATAGTACTCCAGCTCTGTATACTAGAATGTCATATTCTTATAGTACTCCAGCTCTGTGTACTATAATGTCATATTCTTATAGTACTCCAGCTCTTTGTACTATAATGTCATATTCTTGTAGTACTCCAGCTCTGTGTACTATAATGTCATGATCTTGCAGTATGCCTATTCCGTTGACTGTAGTGTCATATTTTTGCAAAGTACTTGTCAGGAAATCAGGCACGCAAAGATACGAAATGTTCTCTGTTGAATGTCTTCTAAGTGTTCATCTGTCTGCTCTACCTTAATATTCGGATTACCCCGCACTCACCTAACACAATCAGATTACTGCTGCTGGCATCCGTCCGTCACAATGTGACGATGGTGTGGGCTTCGGTGGAAATCCACATGGCCTGGGATTATTCTTCAAGGATTATAAGCTGGTTCCCAACAGCAAATCGCCTCTCTCCACGCAGCTGGATAACCCAAGGGAACATCATTGGGTGATACAGCTTGGCGCCAGTGGCATCGCAGGTGTTGCCGGAATGTTTCATTGTATCAATGTTATCCGCCTTTCGGGACTCCATATCCGGGTTTGACTTCAGAGTTTCCTTCTCTTAGATTAGTTGCCAACCAAGGCTAACGAGTCCCATCTACCCGGGGTGCTGGTGATGTTTTTGCTTGACTGGGCTTTTGCTGGAATTGAACTCCAGACAACAGTTTAAACCACTCGGCCACCCAGAAAACAATCAGATTAAAAGTTATGCTTATACATGAGCTCTGGTCTCCCCTTGTCACAGACTCCTGGCAAGCACACATAACTCCACAGAACTTCAAATAAATACATACATCTATCCTTGTCTCTAACACCACGACAGCCCTTTTATGTTCCAGTCAAAGCCTTCACTTAGAAATCTCCCAATCACAGTACTATAGAGTACTTTAGAGTGTGCACACTTGTTTCTTGTTATGTACTAGCAATCACCCGTGCAAAACCACGGAGGCACAAAACCACAGAGGGCTCCGTCCTTCCCAGACCACTCCCCTCGTTTCACCCGGGAGATTCGGCGCCCTCAAATTTCCGCCCCACTACCCACATCCAGAGCATCCCCAATCTTGTTTGTTGCTCCAAATAACTTTCTGATGTTCAAGCACCGCTACGTAAATCAAAGGATCAAAGCTTATGTTTCTATGCAATAATTTAACAAAACGGGGAAAAAGTCACACAATTTTTGTGAATTCGTTCCCCTGCCGAGTCTTTGGTAACGTTCTGAAAAGCACAATTTCTATTCACATTTGAAATTCCGCCGAAAAGGTCGTTGACCTTACAAGCATGAACACTTATGTCACTAACACTGTAATTTTTTGTAAATTTAAATTCGCAAAATGTAATTTTCTTAATGTTTTTCACTTGTGACGCAAATATTAAGAAACAAATATAAAAAATAAATTAAAAAATTCCGCTGACAGACCGTCTTGTCTGGGCATTCCTTAAGTGACAGACAGACATGCCTGTGCTTTTCTATCCGACAGATATACATGTCGGGGCTTTTTATCTGATGGACATGTTTGGGCTTTTCTTATCTCACAGACAGAAATGACGTGGCTCTTCTTCGATATAATTCTAGTCGCTTTAGTCATGTACGTTTAATAACACATAAATGAATATATATTAATTCTACAGGCTGACTTCTCTGGCATAAGTGCCGTGGACCTGGCCATCGATCAGGTGTACCACAAGGCGTTCATCAAGGTCAACGAATGGGGCACGGAAGCTGCAGCAGCCACGGCGGTGGGCTTTAAGTTCAGGTAAAAATTGTCTTAGCTCATCCTTTAAGGGCGTGTGTCTGTGAGTTTTCTGTCAAGGTCTTTGTTGAACAACATTTTATGTATATTGTTGTGCAGCTTGTCACAGACAGCTTTTTTGTAGAGAAGTTTTTTTTTTTCTCCAAACATTGAAGTTTGACGGACCGGTGGACATGGCTTTAAATTGCGTCAGGAAACGGTGCCCGATTAATTAATTGCATTTTTTATGTGTTCCGCTATAAATATTTATGTTGTAGGGACCAGCAATTTAATGCTTGCGGACCGGCGCCAATCCGCGGATCATCATTTGAGAAATACTGATGTAGAGGGAGGGCTTGGTTAAAATGTTCTTCGGTACTTTGGGAAGGTCACTTTCGTGTTGGGCTTTATGGTTTTATATTTTTCTCGTTTTTTTTTTTTATTTTTTTTTTTTTTTTTTTTTTTTTTTTTTTGATTTCTTTTCTTGCAGGTCAGCCCCTAGAATTTCTAAAACCGTTATTGTTGACCGACCATTCATATTTGCCATACGTGACAAGACCACAAAGGCGGTTCTTTTTCTTGGAGCGTTTCTTGGCCAGGCAGCAGGAGATGCTGGGATGTAGCCGTCACGAAATGCTCATCGATGCGCCCATTGACACGCCTATCGACACGCCCATGGACATGCCCATCCACACGCCTATCCACATGCCCATCCACATGCCCATCCACATGCCCATCCACATGCCCATCGACACGCCCATTGACACTCCATCCACTGGCCGATCGACGTGCCAGTAGAAATGCCCATCAACACGCCCAACATGAAGCCCATCGACACGCCCATCAACATAACTATGGGGACCCAACGCCTAGGAACAACAATTGTTGATCTCTGGATCTGTCAAGCTGCTTAAATATATCGTTTTGATTATTGTTATTCACTCTTATTTGTTACATCACTTTAGTCATTGGTGTGTATAGTTTAAGGGTGTCAGCACAGGCTTTAGTCATATCACTTTAGTCATTGGTGTGTATTGTTTAAGGGTGTCAGCACGGGCTTTAGTAATATCACTTTAGTCATTGGTGTGTATAGTTTAAGGGTGTCAGCACGGGCTTTAGTGATATCACTTTAGTCATTGGTGTGTATAGTTTAAGGGTGTCAGCACGGGCTTTAGTGATATCACTTTAGTCATTGGTGTGTATAGTTTAAGGGTGTCAGCACGGGCTTTAGTAATATCACTTTAGTCATTGGTGTGTATAGTTTAAGGGTGTCAGCACAGGCTTTAGTAATATCACTTTAGTCATTGGTGTGTATAGTTTAAGGGTGTCAGCACGGGCTTTAGTAATATCACTTTAGTCATTGGTGTGTATAGTTTAAGGGTGTCAGCACGGGCTTTAGTAATATCACTTTAGTCATTGGTGTGTATAGTTTAAGGGTGTCAGCACGGGCTTTAGTAATATCACTTTAGTCATTGGTGTGTATAGTTTAAGGGTGTCAGCACGGGCTTTAGTGATATCACTTTAGTCATTGGTGTGTATAGTTTAAGGGTGTCAGCACGGGCTTTAGTAATATCACTTTGGTCATTGGTGTGTATAGTTTAAGTGTGTCAGCACGGGCTTTAGTAATATCACTTTGGTCATTAGTGTGTATTGTTTAAGGGTGTCAGCACGGGGTGTACCATGAATAGAGATTTAAACGCACTCGAAATCTGTAAATCAGTAGTCTTTTTAAAAAAAAGGCATTGAGAGAAGAAAAAAACAATATTACTTTAAATTAATGTCCACATAATCAACTTCTGATGTGTCCGTTGTGCTGGGTGATCGTTAAAATTATTGTTGTACATATTGGAAATGATGTGTACAGTATATAATATCTATTATAGTATAAAGTGTTAACATCATAATGAAATGTATTAAATAGTTATCAAACGATATAAGTGATTAGGTTTCCATAAACACAGATAGGTATGGACATATTTGCATTTACTGTAACACATTCATGACACTAGATTAAAATATATGAGGCTTTCCTTCATCTGCAAGGCACATCTTCTGCTGTATGCTAGTATGCTAGTATGCTGTATGCTATATGCTAGTATGCTATATGCTAGTATGCCATATGCTAGTCTGTTTTATCTTAACTGGTATAGGCTAGTCTGCTTTATTCCAGTCTGCTATATGTTAGTCTGCTTTCTGCTAGTCTGATCCTAGTATGATTTATCTCTGTCTGCTATTGGCCAGTCTGCTATAAAAAAGCCTGCTATATGTTAGCCTGCTATAGACTAGTCTTATATATGCTAGTCTCATGTACATCGACAATGACTCATTTTTATCAGGATATTTAACATGTACAAATATGTTATGCGTACGCATTTGATATACTACATCTTGTACTTGTGCACGTGACGTAAAAAATAAATAAATATTCTTTAACAGTAATTTCTGTTTTTTGTAAAGTCTATCTTAACAATTTTAAAGCTTTCGAAAATTGTTCATTTCATTCTGACATTTTTGTTGTAGTTCATACGTAAATACTTAATAGTGTTCATCTTGAATAAATAAAGTTGATGTTTTCAAAGTTGGTGTAGAAAATATGGGGACATTATTGTCCCAATTATTTTGTGTTTTAATACAAGCGCCAAAAAAACAGTGGACCAACTGAATACTTTTTGTGCTTATTTCAAACTATCGTCTGCTTGTATTCTTGATCGTACAACACACGGTGTTTCATAACACATTAACTGTTTTATCAACAACTTTAAAACAGTTTACCAACATTTAGTTTAAGAACCCAATCATCTCGATTTGAAAAGTAGACTTGTATTTCAGACGTTAAAAACAAATAATAAAAAATCAGTATAAGAATTAACGCTGCCAAAAATCATTGCTCTCATTACAAAGCATCAAGTAACGTTATAATACTTACCTTTGAATAGTGTTATAATCACCAGAGGTATTTTACCCATACACAATTCACAAACCTCAGTACACTGTACAGACAAAGAAAGGAACAAGAAGGTTGCACGATGATGTTCGAGATATTCGCGATTAGCAACAAACTTCTGGCACGAAAATCTCAGACGAGTCAGACGACAATTCAGACGAGTCAGACGACAATTCAGACGAGTCATGCGAGTAGACCAGTCAGACGAGCGCCATAGTGTCTTTGGGGTCAGGGTGGTTCATCGTCATGGCCTCGTTTATGATCTCCTCCCTGAGGTCATCCTCCAGGCAGCTGACCAGCACCACGAAGACGCAGACGACCATGCCTAAGATGAAGAGCAAGATCAGGGAGACTGTGACCAGCCAGTAGGCCACGCGGTAGAAAAACGGGTCGCAGTAGTTGAAGTCGGTGGGCACCAGGGAGAACTTGTATTCGGCCTCGTACACCAGAACACAACCTGCGGGTGTTTGAAAATAACGTCAACAGTTCATGCAGTTGACTGAATCAGATCCTAATAAGTTGATGAAACCAAACAAAGCAATGCCTTCCTTGGCTTTAAATGACGAGGCAGTGTTCACGTACGCGGCAAATTCGTTGAGCTAATTCAAAAACTTTTCTCACGGGATGAAACAATATTTTAAAATTAAATTTTTTAAAACTATATTTGCTACAGTTTGATTGTTGCTAAGAGAGAAACGTGGAAGTGTTTTGAGAACGGTGGAAGTGTTTTGAGAACGGTGGAAGTGTTTCGAGAACGGTGGAAGTGTTTTGAGAACGGTGGAAGTGTTTTGAGAACGGTGGAAGTGTTTTGAGAACGGTGGAAGTGTTTTGAGAACGGTGGAAGTGTTTCGAGAACGGTGGAAAACTCGCTGGGTTTATTGTCACCAGAGTTTGGTGACGTCACTTGACAAGTTGTACAATAGATTTATTTATTGATTATAACATAGATTTACAACTACCTTTAACTTGACTAATATCAGAACATGCATCAAGTTTTCTTGTCATAACTTAAAACTATAACAAACAACATTTGACTTTAAAAATATCAAAACATGCATCAAGATTCTTTGTCATGACCTAGAACTAAAATAACATTTGGCTTGGCTAATATCAGAACATTCAGCAAGCTCCATTGTAACAGTTTGATTTTTTTAATAAAAACAAAAAACAACCCGGGAAGTCTTTGTAGCTCTCCAAACTGCTGTGAAGTGGGCTTCAACACGAGTCAAGGAAGCAAACCTTAGTAAGTGTACTCCATAAGGATACAGGAAATGGTCTAGCTTTAAATTGTACGCAGCCGAAAGCTACATATTTGTACAGAAATGAATTGGTGATTTCTGGAAAGCATCTTCCCTAGGGAGGATTGAACTCGTAAATGGATAATAGTAAGTCAACTTTGACGCTGACCAAGGCGAAAATATTTTGGTCTGGTCGTTTTGACATTAAACACTGTACTATACAGGTCGTTACGGCACTGAACACGGTACTTTACTGGTCGTTACGGCACTGAACACGGTACTGCGCACATTGTAATCTTAGCAGCTAAGTACGTCATTCACTTTAAAGAAACAAGCCCTCGTACACAAAAGATGAATTCTGCGTGTTCCTCTTAAACCATGGCCAAATTTAGAGCTATGAAACTCGGTGCCCCCCCCCCCTCCCCCCTTTTTTTTTTTGTTGAGAGTTTCTACACTAATGACTTAACCACAGTTGCATTACCGGCAAAGAAGAGGGCGAACTCGACGACAATCAGGGAGTAGATGAAGCCGCAGATCCACTTCTCCCCCGCCTCGTACTGCACTTCAGTGTACGAGTACTTCATGGCCAGGATCCAGACGTCACGCACGGTGCCCACTGCGCCGCCCAGCACCAGGTACATGGGGATGAATGGCTCGGCCGGACACTGGTTCATGAACAGGGCCCCGGTGACCAGCTGTGAAAGACAACACGAGAAAAGAAAAGAAAATGAAGGACTGCGTTCAAGCTGTTTGAAGGAAAACGTAGAACAAAGCATTTAGACGCTCAAAGAGAGAGACTGGACAACGAAAGGAGAAAGTTGCGGCCCAGTGCCTTCTTTAGAAGAAAAGACACTTCAAAATACGAAAAGAAATGGAAACTTGTTAAAACACTTACGTGCTCGCAATTTTTATTGCCAGAGTAGTAGCGGTAATTCTTATAATAACAATTCAATAATCTGAATATTGTTTTTGGATAAAAGAAAATTGGGAAAAAGTTGAAATTGCTGAATCTATTTTTAATAGCACACCACAAGGTAATGGGATGAAAGGGAAGCTTTTTTTTAAAAAAGGGAGGAGAGTGTTGATACTGTATTAAAATTAAGTCTTTTGATATTTAATTTAATTTCAGGTACCTTTAAGACACCCCCCCTCCCACCAACGAAAAAAAAAAATAAACATGTTCAGTTCTGTTACAAAACCTACATTGCGTTAAATTATAATGGATTTAATAACTTTAGTCTGTTTTCGCCAAGACAGGCTCATGAAGCATGTGGAATATTATTTCCTTATGCAAATTTATTATAATTAAAGATAGCCATTTACAAAAAAAAAATCATATTTTTCATTTGACACCTACTATATATATATATACTATATAAATATATATATATATATATATATATATATATATATATATATATATAAAATTATAAATAAAAAACATATTTTTCATTTGACACACACTATATATATATATACTATATAAATATATATATATATATATATATATATATATATATATATATAACATTGTAAAGACACACTGAATGGTTAAAATCCATTTGATCATAAGGCTAGACACTTTAAGCTTGTACTGACCCCAGTGAAAGCATCAGCAAAACACGCTGGCAACTTCGTGCTCCACTCACCTTGAACTTCGTGCCCCACTCACCTTGAACTTCGTGCTCCACTCACCTTGAACTTCGTGCTCCACTCACCTTGAACTTCGTGCTCCACTCACCTTGAACTTCGTGCTCCACTCACCTTGAACTTCGTGCTCCACTCACCTTGGCCAGCGGCAGGAAGATCCCGAAAGCCACGCAGCAGACGAAGCAGTTGTCCGTCAAGACGATGGTGGTGACCTGCCTGGTGAAACTGATGGGGCCCGAGGAGTGTCGCCGGGCGTAGTTGAGCATCAGCACGATGGACACGCGGCGGAGCGGCTCGGATGGGTCCATCAGGCGCGTGCCCGCCCGAGCCCTCAGCGCCACCGTCTCGTCGTGGACGGACGCGTTGTTGCTGAGGTCCAGCTTCGCGTTCAGTGACGATTCCCGTCGGGCGTCGGGAAACAGCTGCTTTCTGACGACGTTCGATTCCCTCCGGGTCTTCTCGTGACGGGCGTAATCCGGCTGCGCTGGTGCCTTGGCGCACTCGCTAAGGACGTAAGATCGGGTTGGGTTGAGGAGCCGAGAGCGAGCGGTCTGTATGCTGACGTCGTAGTACCCGTTTCCGTCGTTGTGTTCGTGTCGCGTGACGTGACGGCCGCCATGACTCCACCGGAACATCATGTCCCGCAGATTTGGATGTCGCACGACAAAATGGAAATGTCAGTACTTAGTGTGTTGTCTTGGCGCGGTTATAATTGCTCAAATAATATTTTTGTTAGTTAAAATAAAAATTGAAATTGTTGCATCTCTTACATGTCATTTTAGAATTAAAAAAAAAAAAAAAACTAGCTTCACCTGTGTGTTACAATGTCTTGTGTGTTCATAATTTTGTCAAGCATGTCGGAGTTACGTGGGACAGTGTCTGCTGATGTGTTCAGTCTCCATCATTGTTGTAGTTACATACTTGGAAAACCAACAACATATAAGGGACATCGGAAGTGCTCTGCTATATTACGTTGTCTGTTAGTGTTTGCCCGGAGGCGACCTCGGACTTTTGCATATTCGTCCCAAATTTGCCCCAAGCTTAACGATTAATAAAACAAGATTTGGGCAAGAGAAGATCGCGTGCGATTTTCAGTCAATACTTTCCTGTGAATAATTTCTCAAATTGATAGTGTTTCAGTTTCAAACAATATTCTTGATCAGTCACTTTTTACTTTTAATTTTAATTTTTATATTAAGTTTATAAATGTATTTTTTATACAGCACCATTTAAAAAAAACAGCAAAAAAACGCAAATATGGGAATTTCCGATGTAGCACAGCATGGTGCGAAGACATTTAAAGAATTTTGGGACAAACAACATATCTGCAATCACTCTTACACAATAACTCACAAGTTTAAAAAGTCTGAATTCGTGCAACGGAACGATTCGGCAAGTCTGCCAAGTCTTAAAGAATCTGTTACAATCTTCAGGCTGACTCTTACTGTTGACTCTTACCATGTAAAGCAAATACATGAACGACCAAAACAAGATCTCCTTCCCACATCATTACAGTGGCCACGGACAGTTGCCTGTACATGGAAGGTTTGGGGTGGGGTGGGGTCGGTTTTGTCTACCACATTGGACAGGTGACAATAACTGCTCAATAAAGGTTGGATGCCAAAGGTCAGCCCATATTGTATTGAGTCTATCCCGCCATAACGGAGCACGGGAACGGAAAGTGTAGGCGTTGGTCATTCGGACATGAGATCCACGAAAACAATCCCACCCCCCTCCCCCCAAGCTAGTTTTGATGAAGATATTTAACACAAATTAGTTCTCAAACTCACGGATTGACAGCAAAACATTAAATGTCATCATGTAGCACGAACGCTGTCACTGACATGTCAATAGAGAGAATTGTTAAGGCAAATATTTGGAAGGTCTTGAAACTGCTAAGAGTGGTCTTGGGAACTGACATTTCCCTAATTAGACAAGTGTGTCAAAAAACACTTACTTGAAGCAATGTCTGTCCAACATTCTATTTGATACGTCTGCCCAACATTCTATTTGATACGTCTGTCCAACATTCTATTTGATACGTCTGTCCAACATTCTATTTGATACGTCTGTCCAACATTCTATTTGATACGTCTGTCCAACATTCTATTTGATACGTCTGTCCAACATTCTATTTGATACGTCTGCCCAACATTCTATTTGATAAGTCTGTCCAACATTCTATTTGATACGTCTGTCCAACATTCTATTTGATACGTCTGTCCAACATTCTATTTTATACGTCTGTCCAAACTTCTATTTGATACGTCTGTTCAACATTCTATTTGATACGTCTGTCCAACATTCTATTTGATGTCTGTCCAACATTCTATTTGTCAAGTATTGCGATATCATTGTATTTCATTCCTAGCCCACGTTTTTTAGTCACAGGAATGTACCGACCCTGAAGTTATGAACATATTGTTTGTCATTGTTTGATTGTGTTAGGAAGCGATTAACCAAGCCATAAGGAAGGCATAAGGAAGGCATAAGGAAGGCATAAGGAAGGCATAAGGAAGGCATAAGGAAGGCATAAGGAAGGCATAAGGAAGGCATAAGGAAGGCATAAGGCAGGCATAAGGCAGGCATAAGGAAGGCATAAGGAAGGCATAAGGAAGGCATAAGGCAGGCATAAAGAAGGCATAAGGGAGGCATAAGGAAGGCATAAGGAAGGCATAAGGCAGGCATAAGGCAGGCACAAGGCAGGCATAAGGCAGGCATAAGGCAGGCATAAGGAAGGCCTTAGTTAAAACCTGAAAGGCTATCACGTTCCGTTCGTGAGATATATCCGCATAGGTCACTCATTGGTCATTGGAGGTTCTTGGTGACCTACTGATCTTGGAATTTTGTTTTGTCAGAAGGGAGGTAAGTGTAACAAGTTTCCCCTCATTGGAAGATAAGGAAAAGCGTCACATCTGAGATGCAAGATTTGACCAGCAGAGTTTTCTCATGGATCATTAGAGGTCATCGGTGACTTACTGATCATAATGGGTTGTAATGTCATCGGGTTGTGGATAAGTGTACAAGGTTTCATTCAATTAAAGTGCAGGCAGTTGGTCAAAAGTGAGAGACACTACTTTTGAAAAAAACGGATTCAGAGGATTTTTTTTTTTTAAAGTTAAAAAAAAAAACAAATTTGGGGAAGTCAGGTCGTTTAAATCTTAGATGGTATGAAAGGAGTTCAGAAAGTGGTCTGAAACATATAAGAGACGGGGCGTGCCCCATAGCACAGAATCCCTATTGCTTGGCGCTACACTACTCACATGTGACGTATTTTTTTTAATTTTACGTTTGGGCCCGGTATATAACGATACATTTTAGCAGCAGGTACATTTGATTAAGCTGAGAAGATGGCTTAAGCTCCAGCTCCAATGAGAAGATGGCTTAAGCTCCAGCTCCAACGCCCCACGCCTGAAGGGCTCTTAGTTATTAATTTTATTTTTAATCGTACACCAAATAAACATCACTGAGGCCTTCCTTGAATGGCGTTACTATTTTTGAACTCCCCACCCTCTTACTGCATCGTTGGAGAATCTTTTACAACTGTCATACACCCTGGTGAAGCATCATCAACAATTCTTCACCCCACTCCCTGTATTCAACCCCCCTTCCCCCTCCGTTTAGTTGTGGATGACCACAGAAACAAAAAGGTTTGAAATCAAATCCAACCCATGAAAACGAACTGTAGTTCATCAAATTTTTAATCTTTATTGATATGCTACTTGTCTATGAAGTACGCACTGAGAGAATCGACATGCTACTCTGCCTCTCCAGATGATCCATGGGCGCTGGCAAGATCTTCACCAAGGATGGGCTCAGGTCAGTGTTTTGGGGGATCGTCACGATGTCCACCTCCGTGACCGGGGGCTCGTCCCTGAGCGGCAACGTGCAGGCCACGCAGCAGCAGAGGCTTATCAGCGTGGCCAAGGTGACCAGGGCGCCCGCAGTGACCCAGAAGGCGAACCAGTAGAGGGCAGGCCTGCAGTAGCGGGGACTGTTCTCTTCGAAGTTCCAGTTCGTCAGGCCGAAGATGATGTACGAACCTTGGGGAAATATTAAATAAAAAATTAGTGCAAATGTGAACAACATTAAACATTTTATGAGTGTGCGGCAGGGACAGTTGGGGTGCTTTATGAACTCTTGGGCGGCAGGGACAGTTGGGGTGCTTCATGAACTCTTGGGCGGCAGGGACAGTTGGGGTGCTTCATGAACTCTTGGGCGGCAGGGACAGTTGGGGTGCTTTATGAACTCTTGGGCGGCAGGGACAGTTGGGGTGCTTTATGAACTCTTGGGTGGCAGGGATGACAGTTGGGGTGCTTCATGAACTCTTGGGTGGCAGGGATGACAGTTGGGGTGCTTCATGAACTCTTGGGTGGCAGGGATGACAGTTGGGGTGCTTCATGAACTCTTGGGTGGCAGGGATGACAGTTGGGGTGCTTTATGAACTCTTGGGCGGCAGGGACAGTTGGGGTGCTTTATGAACTCTTGGGTGGCAGGGATGACAGTTGGGGTGCTTCATGAACTGTTGGGTGGCAGGGATGACAGTTGGGGTGCTTCATGAACTCTTGGGTGGCAGGGATGACAGTTGAAGCCTGTCGAGATGTAGACCTCAACGTTGAATCGTCGTCTCATCTTAATATCAGATGACTATTTGTTTAGGTATTGTCTCTCACAGTATCACAACCAATTTTAATATAACTATGCTAAAACCGGTTCACGCTATCTGTTTATTTACTGTATGGAGACAGCTAGGGTTAAAACACTCAGCAACACACAAGAGGTTAGACCGTGACTATCATCCAGCTCTACTGCGCGGCCATCGTCCCACAATAACAACCACAAAACTAACACGTCATTTCCTCTCACGCAAATACGTCCCAAAAATCTCAACACAATAGACACAGCTATGTGTATACTCCCTACACTAAATATCTTTTCCATAGGAACTGTGATTCTCATACCCTTGACAGGGTCCCCTATGAACACTGTATGTATACACCAATTGTAACTTTGGCCAAAACATGTGTTGTGTGTCCAGCGGTTATAGGAAAAATGTTTAAAAATATGTGTGGGATATATTCCATAAAGTAGGAGTATGCTAAAGCGCGTTAAGTGATTTGCATGAGATGTAAGATCGAATTAAATGGGTGGGATTTAGAGCCAGTGGTGTATGATAGTTTGTGAGATGTGGTAAGTGGAGTATGATAGTTTGTGAGATGTGGTAAGTGGCGTGTGATAGTTTGTGAGATGTGGTAAGTGGAGTATGATAGTTTGTGAGCTGTGCTAAGTGGTGTATTATAGTTTGTGAGATGTGGCAAGTGGGGTATGATAGTTTGTGAGATTTGGTAAGTGGCATGTGATAGTTTTTGAGATTGGTAAGTGGTGTATGATAGTTTGTGAGATGTGGCAAGTTGGGTATGATAGTTTGTGATATTTGGTAAGTGGAGTATGATAGTTTGTGAGATGTGGTAAGTGGTGTATGATAGTTTGTGAGATGTGGTAAGTTGTGTATGATAGTTTGTGAGATGTAGTAAGTGAAGTATGATAGTTTGTGAGATGTGGCAAGTGGGGTATGATAGTTTGTGAGATTTGGTAAGTTGCATGTGATAGTTTGTGAGATGTGGTTAGTGGGATGTGATAGTTTGTGAGATGTGGTTAGTGCGATGTGATAGTTTGTGAGATGTGGTTAGTGGGATGTGATAGTTTGTGAGATGTGGAAATTAGGGTGTGTTAGTTTGTGAGATGTGGTTAGTGGGATGTGATAGTTTGTGAGATGTGGTAAGTGGGGTTTGATTGTTTGTGAGATGTGGTTAGTGGGGTGTGATATTTTGTGAGATGTGGTAAGTGGGGTGTGATTGTTTGTGAGACGTGGTTAGTGGGGTGTGATATTTTGTGAGATGTGGTAAGTGGGGTGTGATTGTTTGTGAGACGTGGTTAGTGGGGTGTGATATTTTGTGAGATGTGGTAAGTAGGGTGTGCTAGTTTGTGAGATGTTGTATGTAGGGTTTCGAATAGTTTGTGAGATGTGGTAAATAAGGTGTGATATTTTGTGAGATTTGGTAAGTGAGTTGAGTTGTATGGTAAATAGGTACTCGTGTAGTTTAAAAACATGTATTTCTACATTATAGTGTTACATCTTCCATATGATTTTAACTTGTGTTTAACGATTGTGTGAAAAAGGAAAGCTCTGCTGCTTGGTAAATGATACTTTCCATAGAAAATTTCGCCTTGGCAATCTAGCTTCACAACTTTGTGATGGAAGGAAGAAAAACATAAATAAAATTAATTTTATCTATCAAAAAGACTTTTTTTCGTCCATACTTTTCATACTTTCACAAACAAAACTTCATTATCACTAAGAGATCAAAATTGCTTTACAAAATTCATATCAACGCTTATGTTAAGAAAAAACGTCCTACATCAATTATTTCAATAAATATCACGACACTTCAAATCTTACCATAGGCCAGGAGTCCTACATCAAACATTTCAATAAATATCACGACACGTCAAATCTTACCATAGCCAAGGAGTCCTACATCAATCATTTCAATAAATATCACGACACGTCAAATCTTACCATAGGCCAGGAGTCCTACATCAATCATTTCAATAAATATCACGACACGTGAAATCTTTTAATAAGCCAGGAGTCCTACATCAATCATTTCAATAAATATCACGACACTTCAAATCTTACGTAGGCCAGGAGTCCTACATCAATCATTTCAATAAATATCACGACACGTGAAATCTTTTAATAGGCCAGGAGTCCTACATCAATCATTTCAATAAATATCACGACACGTCAAATCTTACCATAGGCCAGGAGTCCTACATCAATCATTTCAATAAATATCACGACACTTCAAATCTTACCATAGGCCAGGAGTCCTACATCAATCATTTCAATAAATATCACGAAACATCCTAGCTTGAGTTCGTGTCGGAAGTACTGCTCCTCGGTGAAGACACACCTCATCAAGATAGCGAAGAAATCCCTTGCAGTGGACACTGCTCCGGACACGATGAGAAAAAAGGGGATCTCAGGTCTTGCCGGACAGTCACCGATATACACGGTGCCCAGGGCAATCTATTGAACAGAATCACAAATAAGTTCAATCATCGTAACATTCGTTGCCAGGGAAATTTGTTGGAAAGAATCACAAATAATGGTATGTGGAGGGGAGCTTTTCTAGACAATCGTTGCTATAGATGGCACAAAAGTCAATTCATTGACGTTAAAGAAAAAAATATATATTTAAAAACGGAAAACCTTTGGGGTAAGTTTCTTTCCAGATAATTAAGTTGTTATTCTCTTTGACGTCCATGACAAATTTCATTTGGCACTTTTTAAACTTGGTAATTTAATATGTTATTATACAATATGTTTACTGTAAAAAAAATTCATGTATAAAATAATGAAATGAATTGCGATGCACGTTTTAAGATTACGACAGCCATTATATCTTCTGGCATTACAACTTTCTCACTGTGTGTTGCCATCTGAACCCAAGTGACACCCCGCAGTAAATTGACCTTGACAATGGGTGTAAACAAGAATAGCGCCATCAGCTAACGAACTGACCTAAGTTACAGGTATGGACAGATAAGCAACATCAGGCCTTCGAACTCACCTTGGTTATAGGTACCGAACAGATCAGCATCATCAGGACATCGAACTCACCTTGGTTATAGGTGCCAACCAGATCAGTGACATCAGGACATCGAACTCACCTTGGTTATAGGTGCCAACCAGATCAGTGACATCAGGACATCGAACTCACCATGGTTACAGGTACCGAACAGATCAGCATCATCAGGACATCGAACTCACCTTGGTTATAGGTACCGAACAGATCAGCGTCATCAGGACATCGAACTCACCTTGGTTATAGGTGCCAACCAGATCAGTGACATCAGGACATCGAACTCACCTTGGTTATAGGTGCCAACCAGATCAGTGACATCAGGACATCGAACTCACCTTGGTTATAGGTACCGAACAGATCAGCATCATCAGCACATCGAACTCACCTTGGTTATAGGTACCGAACAGATCAGCGTCATCAGGACATCGAACTCACCTTGGTTATAGGTACCGAATAGATCAGCATCATCAGGACATCGAACTCACCTTGGTTATAGGTACCGAACAGATCAGCATCATCAGGACATCGAACTCACCTTGGTTATAGGTGCCAACAAGATCAGTGACATAAGGACATCAAACTCACCATGGTTATAGGTGCCAACCAGATCAATGACATCAGGACATCGAACTCACCTTGGTTATAGGTGCCGCCCAGATCAGTGACATCAGGACATCGAACTCACCTTGGTTATAGGTACCGAACAGATCAGCGTCATCAGGACATCGAACTCACCTTGGTTACAGGTACCGACCAGATCAGCGTCATCAGGACATCGAACTCACCTTGGTTATAGGTACCGAACAGATCAGCATCATCAGGACATCGAACTCACCTTGGTTATAGGTACCGAACAGATCAGCATCATCAGGACATCGAACTCACATTGGTTATAGGTACCGAACAGATCAGCATCATCAGGACATCGAACTCACCTTGGTTATAGGTACCGAACAGATCAGCATCATCAGGACATCGAACTCACCTTGGTTATAGGTGCCAACCAGATCAGTGACATCAGGAAATCGAACTCACCTTGGTTATAGGTACCGACCAGATCAGCGTCATCAGGACATCGAACTCACCTTGGTTATAGGTACCGAACAGATCAGCATCATCAGGACATCGAACTCACCTTGGATATAGGTACCGACCAGATCAGCGTCATCAGGACATCGAACTCACCTTGGTTATAGGTACCGACAAGATCAGCGTCATCAGGACATCGAACTCACCTTGGTTATAGGTACCGACCAGATCAGCGTCATCAGGACATCGAACTCACCTTGGTTATAGGTACCGACTAGATCAGCGTCATCAGGACATCGAACTCACCTTGGTTATAGGTACCGAACAGATCAGCATCATCAGGACATCGAACTCACCTTGGTTATATGTACCGAACAGATCAGCATCATCAGGACATCGAACTCACCTTGGTTATAGGTACCGAACAGATCAGCATCATCAGGACATCGAACTCACCTTGGTTACAGGTACCGACCAGATCAGCGTCATCAGGACATCGAACTAGCCTTGGTTATAGGTGCTGACCAGATCAGCGTCATCAGGACATCGAACTCAACTTGGTTATAGGTACTGACCAGATCAGCGTCATCAGGACATCGAACTCACCTTGGTTATAGGTACTGACCAGATCAGCGTCATCAGGACATCGAACTCACCTTGGTTATAGGTACCGACCAGATCAGCGTCATCAGGACATCGAACTCACCTTGGTTATAGGTACCGAACAGATCAGCATCGTCAAGACATCGAACTCACCTTGGTTACAGGTACCGACCAGATCAGCGTCATCAGGACATCGAACTCACCATGGTTATAGGTACCAAACAGATCAGCATCATCAGGACATCGAACTCACCTTGGTTATAGGTGCCAACCAGATCAGTGACATCAGGACATCGAACTCACCTTGGTTATAGGTACCGAACAGATCAGCCTCATCAGGAGATCGAACTCACCTTGTTTATAGGTACTGACCAGATCAGCATCATCAGGACATCGAACTCACCTTGGTTATAGGTACCGACCAGATCAGCGTCATCAGGACATCGAACTCACCTTGTTTATAGGTACTGACCAGATCAGCAACATCAGGAAATCGAACTCAACTTGGTTATAGGTACTGACCAGATCAGCAACATCAGGACATCGAACTCACCTTGTTTATAGGTACTGACCAGATCAGCATCATCAGTACATCGAACTCACCTTGGTTATAGGTACTGACCAGATCAGCAACATCAGGACATCGAACTCACCTTGTTTATAGGTACTGACCAGATCAGCATCATCAGGACATCGAACTCACCTTGGTTATAGGTACTGACCAGATCAGCGCCATCAGGACATCGAACTCAAATTAGTTATAGGTACCGACCAGATCAGCGTCATCAGGACATCGAACTCACCTTGGTTATAGGTACTGACAAGATCAGCGTCATCAGGACATCGAACTCACCTTGGTTATAGGTACTTACCAGATCAGCATCATCAGGACATCGAACTCACCTTGGCTATAGGTACTGACCAGATCAGCGTCATCAGGACATCGAACTCAAATTAGTTATAGGTACCGACCAGATCAGCGTCATCAGGACATCGAACTCAACTTGGTTATAGGTACTTACCAGATCAGCGTCATCAGGACATCAAACTCACCTTGGTTATAGGTACTGAACATATCAGCGTCATCAGGGCATCGAACTAGCCTTGGTTATAGGTGCTGACCAGATCAGCGTCATCAGGACATCGAACTCACCTTGGTTATAGGTACTGACCAGATCAGCGTCATCAGGACATCGAACTCACCTTGGTTATAGGTACCGACCAGATCAGCGTCATCAGGACATCGAACTCACCTTGGTTATAGGTACTGACCAGATCAGCGTCATCAGGACATCGAACTCACCTTGGTTATAGGTACCGACCAGATCAGCGTCATCAGGACATCGAACTCACCTTGGTTATAGGTACTGAACATATCAGCGTCATCAGGGCATCGAACTAGCCTTGGTTATAGGTGCTGACCAGATCAGCGTCATCAGGACATCGAACTCACCTTGGTTATAGGTACTGACCAGATCAGCGTCAACAGGACATTGATCTCACCTTGGTTATAGGTACTGACAAGATCAGCGTTATCAGGGCATCGAACTCACATGGTTATAGGTACCAAACAGATCAGTGACATCAGGACATCGAACTCACCTTGGTTATAGGTATGGTTCAGATCAGTGACATCAGGACATCGAACTCACCTTGGTTATTGGTGCCAACCAGATCGTTGACATCAGGACATCGAACTCACCTTGGTTATAGGTACCGTTCAGATCAGTGACATCAGGACATCGAACTCACCTTGGTTATAGGTGCAAACCATATCAGTGACATCAGGGCATCGAACTCACCTTGGTTATAGGTGCCAACCAGATCAGTGACGTCAGAAAATCAAACTCACCTTGGTTATAGGTGCCAACCAGATCAGCGTCATCAGGACATCGAACTCACCTTGGTTATAGGTGCCAAACAGTTCAGCGTCATCAGGACATCGAACTCAGCTTGTTTATATGTGCCAACGAGATCATCATCATCAGGACATCGAACTCACCTTGGTTATAGGTACTGACCATATCAGCGTCATCAGGACATCGAACTCACCTTGGTTATAGGTACTGATAATAATGCGTCATCAGGACATCGAACTCACCTTGGTTACAGGTAGTGACCAGATCACTGACATCAGGACATCGAACTCACCTTGGTTATAGGTACTGACCATATCAGCGTCATCATGACATCGAACTCACCTTGGTTATAAGTACAGAACAGATGAGCGTCATCGGGACATCGAACTCACCTTGGTTATAGGTACTGACCATATCAGCGTCATCAGGACATCGAACTCACCTTGGTTATAAGTACAGAACAGATGAGCGTCATCAGGACATCGAACTCACCTTGGTTATAGGTACCGACCAGATCAGCGTCATCAGGACATCGAACTCACCTTGGTTATAGGTACTGACTAGATCAGTGACATCAGGACATCGAGCTCACCTTGGTTATAGGTACTGACCCTATCAGCGTCATCAGGACATTGAACTCACCTTGGTTATAGGTACCAACCAGATGAGCGTCATCAGGACATCGAACTCACCTTGGTTATAGGTACCGACCAGATCAGCGTCACCAGGACATCGAACTCACCTTGGTTACAGGTACCGAAAATATCAGCGTCATCAGGACATCGAACTCACCTTGGTTACAGGTACCGACCAGATCAGCGTCATCAGGACATCGAACTCACCTTGGTAATAGGTACCGACCAGATCAGCATCATCAGAACATCGAACTCACCTTGGTTACAGATACCAACCAGATCAGCATCATCAGGACATCTAACTCACCTTGGTTATAGGTACCGACCAGATCAGCGTCATCAGGACATCGAATTCACCTTGGTTGCAGGTACCGACCAGATCAGCGTCATCAGGACATCGAACTCACCTTGGTTATAGGTACTGACCAGATCAGCATCATCAGGACATTTAACTCACCTTGGTTACAGGTACCGACCAGATCAGCATCATCGGGACATCGAACTCACCTTGGTTACAGGTACCGACCAGATCAGCGTCATCAGGACATCGAACTCACCTTGGTTACAGGTACCGACCAGATCATCATCATCAGGACATCGAACTCACCTTGGTTATAGGTACTGACCAGATCAGTGATGTCAGGACATCGAGCTCACCTTGGTTATAGGTACTGAACATATCAGCGTCATCAGGACATCGAACTCACCTTGGTTATAGGTACCGACCAGATGAGCGTCATCAGGACATCGAACTCACCTTGGTTATAGGTACTGACCAGATCAGCGTCATCAGGACATCGAACTCACCTTGGTTACATTAACCGACCAGATCAGCGTCATCAGGACATCGAACTCACCTTGGTTATAGGTACCGACCAGATCAGCGTCATCAGGACATCGAACTCACCTTGGTTATAGGTACTGACCAGATCAGCATCATCAGGACATCGAACTCACCTTGGTTACAGATACCAACCAGATCAGCATCATCAGGACATCGAACTCACCTTGGTTATAGATACCGACCAGATCAGCGTCATCAGGACATCGAACTCACCTTGTTTGCAGATAACGACAAGATCAGCGTCATCAGGACATCGAACTCAACTTGGTTATAGGTACTGACCAGATCAGCATCATCAGGACATCGAACTCACCTTGGTTATAGATACCGACCAGATCAGCGTCATCAGGACATCGAACTCACCTTGTTTGCAGATAACGACAAGATCAGCGTCATCAGGACATCGAACTCAACTTGGTTATAGGTACTGACCAGATCAGCATCATCAGGACATCGAACTCACCTTGGTTACAGGTACCGACCAGATCAGCATCATCAGGACATTGAACTCACCTTGGTTACAGGTACCGACAAAATCAGCGTCATCAGGACATCGAACTCACCTTGGTTACAGGTACCGACGAGATCATCATCATCAGGACATCGAACTCCCCGTTGTTATAGGTACTGACCAGATCAGCGTCATCAGGACATCGAACTCACCTTGGTTATAGGTGCCAACCAGATCAGTGACGTCAGGGCATCGAACTCACCTTGGTTATAGGTGCCAACCAGATCAGCGTAATCAGGACATCGAACTCACCTTGGTTATAGGTGCCAAACAGTTCAGCGTCATCAGGACATCGAACTCACCTTGGTTATATGTGCCAACCAGATCATCATCATCAGGACATCGAACTCACCTTGGTTATAGGTACTGACCATATCAACGTCATCAGGACATCGAACTCACCTTGGTTATAGGTACTGACCATATCAGCGTCATCAGGACATCGAACTCACCTTGGTTATAGGTACTTACCAGATCAGTGACATCAGGACATCGAACTCACCTTGGTTATAGGTACTGACCATATCAGCGTCATCAGGACATCGAACTCACCTTGGTTATAGGTACTGACCAGATGAGCGTCATCAGGACATCGAACTCACCTTGGTTATAGGTACTGACCAGATCAGCATCATCAGGACATCGAACTCACCTTGGTTACAGGTACCGACCAGATCAGCGTCATCAGGACATCGAACTCACCTTGGTTATAGGTACTGACCAGATCAGTGACATCAGGACATCGAGCTCACCTTGGTTATAGGTACTGACCATTTCAGCGTCATCAGGACATTGAACTCACCTTGGTTATAGGTACCGACCAGATGAGCGTCATCAGGACATCGAACTCACCTTGGTTATAGGTACCGACCAGATCAGCGTCATCAGGACATCGAACTCACCTTGGTTATAGGTACTGACTAGATCAGTGACATCAGGACATCGAGCTCACCTTGGTTATAGGTACTGACCATTTCAGCGTCATCAGGACATTGAACTCACCTTGGTTATAGGTACCGACCAGATGAGCGTCATCAGGACATCGAACTCACCTTGGTTATAGGTACCGACCAGATCAGCGTCATCAGGACATCGAACTCACCTTGGTTACAGGTACCGACAATATCAGCGTCATCAGGACATCTAACTCACCTTTGTTATAGGTACCGACCAGATCAGCGTCATCAGGACATCGAACTCACCTTGGTTATAGGTACTGACCAGATCATCATCATCAGGACATCGAACTCACCTTGGTTATAGGTACCGACCAGATCAGCATCATCAGGACATCGAACTCACCTTGGTTATAGGTACTGACCAGATCAGCATCATCAGGACATCGAACTCACCTTGGTTATAGGTACCGACCAGATCAGCATCATCAGGACATCGAACTCACCTTGGTTATAGGTACTGACCAGATCAGCATCATCAGGACATTGAACTCACCTTGGTTACAGGTACCGACCAGATCATCATCATCAGGACATCGAACTCACCTTGGTTATAGGTACTGACCAGATCAGTGACATCAGGACATCGTGCTCACCTTGGTTATAGGTACTGACCATATCAGCGTCATCAGGACATCGAACTCACCTTGGTTATAGGTACCGACTAGATCATCATCATCAGGACATCGAACTCCCCGTTGTTACAGGTACTGACCAGATCAGCGTCATCAGGACATCGAACTCACCTTGGTTACAGGTACCGACCAGATCATCATCATCAGGACATCGAACTCCCCGTTGTTATAGGTACTGACCAGATCAGCGTCATCAGGACATCGAACTCACCTTGGTTACAGGTACCGCCCAGATCAGCATCATCAGGACATCGAACTCACCTTGGTTACAGGTACCGAAAATATCAGCGTCATCAGGACATCGAACTCACCATGGTTATAGGTACCGACCAGATCAGCGTCATCAGGACATCCAACTCACCTTGGTTATAGGTACCGACCAGATCAGCGTCATCAGGACATCGAACTCACCTTGGTTATAGGTACCGACCAGATCAGCATCATCAGGACATGGAACTCACCTTGGTTATAGGTACTGACCAGATCAGCGTCATCAGGACATCGAACTCACCTTGGTAATAGGTACTGACCAGATCAGCGTCATCAGGACATTGAACTCACCTTGGTTATAGGTACCGACCAGATCAGCGTCATCAGGACATCGAACTCACCTTGGTTATAGGTGCTGACCAGATCAGCGTCATCAGGACATCGAACTCACCTTGGTTATAGGTACTGACCAGATCAGCTTCATCAGGACATTGAACTCACCTTGGTTATAGGTACCGACCAGATCAGCGTCATCAGGACATCGAACTCACCATGGTTACAGGTACCGACCAGGTCAGCGTCATCAGGACATCGAACTCACCTTGGTTACAGGTACCGACCAGGTCAGCGTCATCAGGACATCGAACTCACCTTGGTTATAGGTACCGACCAGATCAGCGTCATCAGGACATCGAACTCACCATGGTTACAGGTACCGACCAGGTCAGCGTCATCAGGACATCGAACTCACCATGGTTACAGGTACCGACCAGGTCAGCGTCATCAGGACATCGAACTCACCTTGGTTATAGGTACCGACCAGATCAGCGTCATCAGGACATCGAACTCACCATGGTTACAGGTACCGACCAGGTCAGCGTCATCAGGACATCGAACTCACCATGGTTACAGGTACCGACCAGGTCAGCGTCATCAGGACATCGAACTCACCTTGGTTATAGGTACCGACCAGATCAGCGTCATCAGGACATCGAACTCACCATGGTTACAGGTACCGACCAGGTCAGCGTCATCAGGACATCGAACTCACCATGGTTACAGGTACTGACCAGATCAGCGTCATCAGGGCATCGAACTCACCTTGGTTATAGGTACCGCCCAGATCAGCGTCATCAACACAGTGAAACAAACGGTCGACATGATGATGGCCACGCTCTTCGAGAAGAAGTTGATCGGTCCCTTGGATTGCCTCCTCGCCTCCCTGATCCTCACGATGACCGACGGCTGTCTCATCAAAGGGACGTCAATCACTGAGCCCTCGAGGCCATGGTCAGCAAAGTGGGAGCCCTTATAAGGACGGTCCATCTTTGAGAGACTTTGAGACCATTTGACAATTCTTTCGGATAAATCCATTTTTAGCGTGTATTAAATTTCGAACTTGTCCTTTGGTAAATTTTATTTTTTAAATCATTCATAGATGCCTTTTTTAAAGTTGTTTTACCTGAAATATGATAGTATTGTTATAAAGATGCAATTTATATATGTCTATTTAAAAAAAGTCTAACATAATGGCTCAAATAATATATTCTTTATTATGTCTATTGGCACAAGAAAAGTTGTATCGAGGGGTTGGTCTGCCTAGGTTGGCACTTTATATATACATGAGGGTTGTAATTTTATCGATGACGAGGTGTCAAAAACCTAAGGGCCAGTAGTATATTGTCCCCCCCCCCTTTCCCTCTCCGGGGCACACTAACCAAAACTACGCCACT